>PVIJ01016471.1:0-32591 GCA_004024925.1 Scalopus aquaticus | reverse complement strand
AATGTGGCCTTAATGTTATTTTTGGAAAGCTGACCGCCCTCTCCCTCCAATTTCCACCAACATCCTAGAAGAAAGAGCATCTTGAAGCTTTTCCGTGGCAACCTCCGCAGTCAGGGGCTGCCGACCTGCAGTTTGCAGAGGCGCTAGAAATGGGTCATAAATGTCATCGTGAGGAGAAGTTTGTCCGGGGGGCACCGTGGAGGCACGGGCGTGCACGCGCACCCCGCCAGCTCCCGCGCCCCGCGCGTGCTCCGGGCTGTCCTCTGCACGCAGAGCGATCACCTCAGCTTCCCAACGCTCCCCACCCCCAGCCCTGTCTGTGACTTTCTGTCCTTCATTCAAGGGTAAAGCAGGAGAGTCTCTCCAAGAGCTCTTCGTCCTTCCTGCCTGGAAAGTGGTAACATGAAATATCCCCGCGGGTGGGTCTATTCTCCCAGGCTCAGGCTCGCACCTTTGCAGCCCCTCTGCCCCCTTCCATCGCTCCAGGGCTGATCGAGGCCAAAGACAATCCCAGGGTTTTCATAGGAAATTCACTGGAGTGGAGCGCAGCCGTCTTTGTGAGTCCTTTCGTCCTTTTTTTTTTTTTAGATAGAAATATTGTCAATAGCATTTGTTTGGGTATTTTTTTTTTAGAGGCCTCACCGTAAGTTATTACCGCTCCCCTCATTTTTTTCAAAGACATGTGGTGATATAGTTTTTAAAAATAACTATTTTGTTATAGATCATAATATGCATAAAACTGTACAGAAATATTTTGTAATGTATTGGTTTTAAAAAAAGACTCTGTAAATAAAGTTTTAAAAAAAAAGATAACTCCAATGGCACACACTGAAAGATGTACATATTTTGCTATTTATTTAAAGGAGTATTTTAAGAGAGATTGAACTTTCTGAAATTGACCCGTAATCAAAGTCCCCAGCGCGCGAATGCTTCTCCTCGCGGTGGAAAACGATTGCACTACCCGCCCAGTTTTTGCACCTGTTCTGTCTTTTCATTTAGCAGAAAAACAACAACAAAATTGTGCCTTAGCTGTATTTTTTTGTCTAGGGGAGTTTGTTTCTGTCTGACAAAGCAAAATTTTTTGCAGAAAACAGTGGATGTATTAAAAATACTGTATCATACCAAAAACGCTGCAGGTGTATATAGACGCTGTCATACTGTGTTTTCAGATGCAGAATTTTAAAATTAAAAAAAAAATACTGTCTTTCTGGAGCAGTGGCTATGTGACTTCTCAGCAATCCCTTGTGTCCCAATCTGCCTGTCCACCCTCATCTACCCCATCCATCCCCTCATATGAGGGGAACAGAGACCCTAAAGGCCAAACTGGGGTACTTCTAGAATGAAAGGGACCCCAGCTGGGTGAGATTCTTTTCTTGCTGATTTCTTTGAAATGTCACATGCCACCTTCTATTCAAAGAATAGTGGTGGTTACTTAGACTGTCGGATTAATGGTTTTAAGGTGTGTGTTTTTTTTTTTTTTAAGGGGAACTCTTTTTCAGGCAAAAATCATACATTAAGCCCCAATGTACATAGGAGACTTTAAAGTGCAGGTTGGCAGGGCTGCTGTAGTTGAAATCCTGCCTCAGCAATACGCCCCCTCCTTTCCCCCCAGACAACCCTTTGGTGGCTCCAGGGGCAGTGTGGACACCCATGCTTTAAGACCCGTATGTTTAAAGGATGCAGTGAGGCTTTGGGGTGTGTTTGGCTTGAGATCTTGCTGCCAGGATGCTGGAAGTTTGAAGCCAACTCAAGAGAGTGAAACCAAAGCAAGAATAGATTCTTCCCTGATCTTGCACAGTCAGGCAGGGTGGCAACATAGAACTGGGGCTAAAGGAGGCCTGCCTGGCCCGAGCTCAAGTGTTGGAGAATCAATCCTGTGCATTCATATTTAGTTGGTCTGTCCCACTGCTTGGCAAGGGAACTTTGTACTGCTCTACCCCTGTTGGCAAATACCAGCCTGAAAAACAGAGACCCAGACCCTCTGTAGACCTGCTCTGTGATAGTAGCAAGTCTTTCCTGTGATGGGGCTCAGTCTGTTCTGCCCACCATTGGGGAAAGGGGCTGCACCGACCACTGAGGTCCCCTTAAGTTCACACATGGGGTACACAGTTCAACCCCAACCCAAAACCCTATACGGGACATGTATAGTGCCAGATTGTACAAGAAAATATTCTCAAAAAATAATATTTACATTCATATCTACATTAATCCGGGTTCTTTCCTTGCAAGTACAGTAACCCAACTCAAAGTCATTTACTCAGGAGGGGAATCTATTGGGTCATGAAACTCCAGAGAGAGCAACTAAAATGCAAAGTACAAGACCAGGGCAACTCCCTGGGACTCAAGAACTGGACCTGGAGCCTTGATTCTCACTGTCCCCCATTTCTCCATTTCTTCTGGTTCCAGTTTGATCCTCTTCTGCCCTACAGACAGCTGGCTCCACATGATAGAGAGAGAAGGCCCCAGAAGGCCCTGGTTCTTGTCCTTCAAAGTCCTAACACACACACACACACACACAAATCAATGTCCTTTGTCCTCACTGCCAATGGAGTGGACAAGCAAGACTGGGGCACCTGCCCAGCCCAAGGCCTCTCCTGGCACCAGGCAGACAAGGTGCTGTCATTGGCTGAGCCTGGATCCAGCTCCCACCCCGGGGCAAGAGGGATGGGTATGAAACTGTGATTGGCAGCCCCATCCCAGTCACACGACTGAGTGGAAGAGGAGTAGATTCCCAAAGGGGGAGGATGGTGCCGAGCAGACAACAACAACAGCTGTCCATCCACTTGCCACAGCCAACTCCCGGCTCAGGTGGCTTCTCAGCTTGCCAATCCAATTCGTTTCTGCTCCTCAAGTGCCCAAATTGTCTCCGCCCAGCTCCTAGTTATCTCCCTGAGGAGCAGAGTTCCGGTCCTGTCTTGAGCAAATCATTCTAAATAAATATAATATGGATGGTGCAGA
Organism: Scalopus aquaticus; assembly: GCA_004024925.1. Classification (NCBI taxonomy): domain Eukaryota; kingdom Metazoa; phylum Chordata; class Mammalia; order Eulipotyphla; family Talpidae; genus Scalopus; species Scalopus aquaticus. The sequence continues at coordinate 29,633 of PVIJ01016471.1, read as the reverse complement.
TGATTTCACCCTCACTTAATTAGTTGTGGAGTGTTTATACTTAGGGGACAACATGATGGATTTCTCCTTTTCTCCTTGTCACTGGGCACAAGACTCATTAAAAAGACCTGGGTATGTGCCTTTTGCTAATTATGGTGGATGGTTCTCCTTGCAGCAGAGAGCAGAGTCTGTGCGCCTGCAGAGAACATCTCCCGCAGCTCTCTGGAGCATCACCACTCCAGGGTCCCAGGCTCTCCTCGGAGGCCTCTGCTGCTCAGGCTTCCAGAGCCTCCATACTAGCAAACCCACCCATGATGTGGTGGGCGTGCCTTGCTGAGCCGGAGGGTGGAGTGGGGGACGAAAGTACTGGCTATCCCAGTGCTAGGAAGCAACGATAGCAAAGAGGCTGGGAAGCATCATGGCAGACTGGGGTAGGACCCGGAGAAATAGGGAGAATGTTTTTCAGATCACTGCACCAAAGCTTTGCTCCTTCTACCAATTTCCCAGAGCCTCCGACCGAAATAAGGACCCTCCTCCAACTCTGAAGAAATATTCTAGCATCTCCAACCTCAGTCTCTTTCTGTCACAAGTGTCTGCTGACTTAATCAGGGGTGGATGGTGGGCAGGTAGGTTTCAAGTGTCCAAAGATGGACTTGACTGAATGCCAGGATGAAGAATTGTTCAGAACTGAGAACAATGACATTCTAAAGGTCAAGTCCTTCCTGCCAACCCTTATTTTCTGACCTTGACTATTCAGGGACCGTATCAGCAGACGGCGACACTGACCTTGCCATCAAGGAGTCTATAGGATTTGTTTTTCTAAGGTTGGCCCAAACTTAAGAATGGAAAGGAGAGGAAGGTTGGAGGGCAAATGAAGTTATCAGGTTATCTGCCCTCCTGCCATTACTGTCTGACCAGCATCTGCATTCTCACACGAGTGCCTGGTGGGGCGTGGGGTAGGGGCGTGCGTGAGTGGGCGCACCTAGGCCTGAGGCTGAGCATATAGGAGCAGAGGCAGCAGAGGCAGCAGGGAACACAGTGTGATGGCAGAGGGCAGTAGAGACCAGCGAAGAGACCATAAGAGAACGCCAGAGAACCCGAAGAGGAGAGCTTCCCCAGGGCCTGGGAGGCCTACCAGCCTCCTGCCCCCAGCCTCCTGCCCTGCGCCTGGTTGCCTCACTGTAAAAGAACATTAAAAGCCGGAAAAAGGCACCGAAGGCTCCAGGACTCCTGCTTTACCCATCTGCCCGGATCAAAGAAAACCCACCGTGTGCCTTGCTGGCACTACAGGGTACATCCAGGGTTTAAAGGATAGGACCTACCAGTCTGACCTTTACCCAGAAACCCCTCAGTGTACTAGTTAGGGTTCTCCCGAGAAAAACAACCAATAAGAGGTATATATCACTACAAATTATTTTATTTTTCCTATAAGTTTATTGCGATAAATAAGATTTGTTTTTATAAGAAATTGACTTGCAGGACTATAGACGCTGAGATACCCCAAGCTCTGCCGTCAGCCAGCCAGAGACCCAGGAGAGCCAGTACTAAAGTTCCAGTTTGAGTCCAAAAGTCTGAGAACCAGTAAAACCAATGGAGTAGTTTAAGTCCAAAAGTAGTTGAGTCGTCAAGATCTGAGAAAAGTTGATGTTCAAGTTTAAAGAAAAGACAGATGCTCCAGGGCAAAGCAGTCAGCAAGAGGAGTTCCCCCTTATAAGCAGGAAGGCCAACCTTTCTATTCTACTTAGGCCCTCGACTGATTAGATGAGGCCCACCTACATACAGGAGCACAAGCTGCTTTATCAAACTATCAATTCAAATGTTAATCTTATCACAACATACCCAAAATATCTAGGTACCCTATGACCCAGTCAAGTAAACACATGAAATTAACCAGCACACTCAGTTTCTCTTGCTTTGTCCTTCGCATCCTGTTTACCGCCTTCGGCAATGCCCATGATGGAAATTGAAAAAGCACTAACCAACTCATACAGGTTTGAGATGACCCTCCTACTTATTGCTCCCACCACACATGAGTGAGTCTGCCTGGTTCTACCTCCAGGGCCAACTGGGAACATGCAGAAGCTTGGAAAGCTTCCTGCAACCCACAAACCCTCCCTTGCCTGTCTTCTACTACATCCCCTCAATCTCTCTGAGCCAATGAAGGGAGAGGAAGCCCAGCGTGCAGCAGCGGTGCCCAGGACTTGGGCTGACGTTGCTGCATGGTGGACCTGCTGGATAAAATTCCACCCCGGTTACTGAACTTATCTGGAAACAGAATCAGGCCTTCCAGATGCACCCTCCTCAGTGTGCTCCATGGAGCACCGTCTCAGCATCACCTGGAAGCTTGTTAGATAAACAGCCTCTCTGGCTCCACCCCAGATCTGTGGTGTCTCAGTCCTCATTTTAACAACCCCTCAGGTGACCTGCGTGCGGTCTGGGAAGTAGAGCTCTGTTCCTTCTACAGGTCCAGAACAGGTCATTGGTTCAATCAAATAACTGCTTACTAAGCACTGGGCAAGGAACAACGGTAGAATCTAGGAAAACATTATGAATGGAGGGGCCTCCCTGGTGGCGCAGCGGTTGGGCGCTGTGCTGTGGAGCTGTCGGCAGTTCGCAATGCGAGTTCGACACCCAGTCGGGGAGAATCCCACATGGCGCGGCAGACCTCTCCTGCCTCGCCCGCTGCTCCCCTCAGCAGTGTATTTCTCATCTGCCTGTTCTGCTCCCCACTCTGTCTCTGGTGAGCCCTCTCGCCGCCCCACGCCTCTGGCCTGTACCCCAGCTTGTATGTATAAATAAATAAATCTTTAAAAAAAAATTATGAATGGAAACCAGTCCCGAGCCTCTAGGAACTCCTGGGGCGAGGGCGGGAAGATGGACTGTGATGAAGCTGCTAATGATGATCAGGCTGCTGGCGATCGCTTAGGGGTGACGGCAGGAGGCCGAGAGAGCACGGTCAAGGCTGTATACCGTGGGGTTTTGAAATGTGTCCACCAATTCTTTGCTGCTCATTCTTTCAAGAGGACGAGCTTAATCCCGCCCCTCTTGACTGTGAGCTGAACTTCATGACACCCGACCAACAGAATGCGACAGCAGGGACAGTACATGTTTCAGAGTCTGGGACAATGTCTTCGTCCGTTTGGGCTGCTTGACGGAATCCCACAGACTGACTTATAAACAGCCAACATTTTTGACAGTTCTGGAGACTGGAAGTCTGAGACCAGGCCACCGGCAGTGTCAGGTTTGGGTGATGTCCCTCTTCTGGGTTACTTCTCTTTGTGTCTTCCCAAGGCAGAAAGGAGAGGGGGTTCTCGGGAGTCCCTATAAGGGCGCCAATCCCACTCATTAGAGCTCTTCCCTCAAGACCTGATCACCTCCCAAAGGCATGGGGGCTTGGGATTTTGCTATATGAACTTCTGAGGGGAAAACACGGACACTCGTTTTGTTGTAGACACAAGAGGCACTGACCTGCTCTCTCTCGGTTAGTCTCGCTGGGGCAGCTGCTGCCAAGAGATAAAAATATTCAACAGTCCTGGGAAGAAGCCCACGGGGTGAAGCCCCACGGCCTCCTGCCAACATCACGTGCGGCTTAAACATTCTTGAAAGAGGATCCTCCAGCCTCAGCCTCGCTCAGACTGCAGCCCAGCCTGCATCACCTCACTCAGAGAGCCCTTGAGACAGAACCAGCCACTAAGCCACTCCTGGCCTCCTGACCACAGAAAATACCAGCTACATGTTTGCTGTTTTCAAGCTCTGGATTTGGGCGAGACTTGTTCCTCAGTAACAAAGAGCTAAGACAGGCTCCTAGCCACATCTAGAGAAGTCCTCCCGAAGACCTCTAAGCTACGTCTGATGGATGAGGGGCAACAGAGGCAGGAGAGAGTGTTCTATCAAGGGTAACAGCATGCGCACAGCGCTGCGGGGAGCTGGCACTCTGCAGGCCCTGCAAGGGACTCCGAAAACGATGAGGTAGTGACAGACGATGCCGGAGAGAATGTCCGGCCGGGGCCTCGTGGGCCAAGAAGAGGAACTGCTCTCTCGAGGACGCTGCGGCGGTTTCATCGGCACAAGAGTAATACGGTCAGATTCAAGCTGTGTGTCACGTGCCCTGGTATCTGGGCAGTACGGGTTGGAAGGGAGTCGAGATGGAGTCGGAGAGCCCAGACAGCGAGCTACTGAGCAGCCCAGGTGGGAAATGAGGGCCGCTGGACGAAGGGGGCTCCCCGCAGCCCCACGAGTCTGCAGCCCGGAGTTGCGGAGGCGGCGCCTCCACGTGCACGCAGCGTGTTCTCGGCACTGGCTGATCGGGCGCACGTAACCTCAGGTAGGGCTTAGAAAGCAAAGGTGAGATCCTAAAAGAATGATTATATATCAGGATGCTGGCCAGCAACCCCCGACCTCCCCCAGAAACCCAGCCTAGAGGGAGTTCCAAGGGAAACTGAGTTGAAGACGCCCCATTTGGGAGGTGAGGACAACGGTAGCTCCTCTCCAGAGATGACCTGTCCCAAATAGTCAAGTCTGCGGAGGTAGAAAGATTAGCCTGCCTGGGCCTGCAGGTCAGGAGGGATGGGGGAGCGGAGGGGCATGCTACTGATAGGAGGCTACTGTGGGGGCTGAATATGTTCTAAAATTGGCTGGGGGGCTGCCTGCCCATATCTGTGAAGAGACTAAAGACTGACGAATTCTACACACACTGTATTATGTGAACCGTAGCCCAGTAAAGCTGCTTAAGCAAAGAGGAGCTTTTTTCGCGTGCCACGGAGATGATAACCCCGTTGGGTGGCAATGCTGCTTGCCATTAGAGCACGTATTTATTTGGTCATTGCTCACCTATCTCAGCTAGAGTGTAAGCTTCCTGTGGACAGACACTTCACGTTTTATTCATCGCTAGTCCAAAACACAGCCTGACACATAGCAGGTTGTGGGGTCCCCAGCCCTCCTTGTTCTCGGGACCATTGTCTCGGCACCCAGAGTTCTTGCAGGTCAGCTAGGCACACAGTTAGGAGAGCTCTCACCAAGGACAAAAGTCCTGGTATGAGGACTATTCTAGGAAGCCAGTATCTACTGAAAACAGCAGGCAGACGTTAGAATAGAGATAATAAGCTTTGACTGGCAGGAACGATGGAGCCCCCAGGCAGGAGCCCCTGGTCCGCGCACCCAGCTCACATCCCCATAACACATCCCCATCCCCGCGGACACTCCCTACTCCTTGCCCCCACCTTTGTTCTTGATTCTAGTAAACATGATGCCTGTGGATGGGGCTGCACGTTCCTGGCCAGTGTAGCCCCTCCAGGCGGCTCACTGCTCCGACACACTTGGACTCTGAGCCATCTTCCCTGCCCCGCGCCGCTCCCAACCTGCCACTCCGCGAGGCGACAGCAGGTGATGAAGCCATGAAGGACGCGACTCTCTGCCCCACCAGTTAGGCGTTCCTATCTTCTTTATTTAGCCTCTGTGCTTAGCAACTTTGTTTTCCTACATTCCGAGAGAAAAGAGCATGACAGGACAATATCATCTGAATCTCTGGCCACCTGGTGACAGCGAATGCAAGCTGGAGTCCCCAGAACCTCCAGACACCTGTGTCGAGAGATAGACATGCTGCCCCCTGCCACTCCCCCTCTGCTCCCTCGTGACTCCAGGTAACACCCCTGCCCCCTGCCAAAGAGCAGGACGGGGGTGTCTCAGATGCGAGCCCGCTGGCTCCTCAGTTTGCCAACAAGCGAAACTTCCTTCTCACAGTTTCCTTTTACTGGCAGAGGGAACCGAGACCGTCTGGCATTCCAGTCACATCGGTCCTTGAAAAAGAGCCCGCAAACGAATGAAGGTACATCTTGACCGACTCTGCAAGCTGAGCAGCATGAAGCAAGCCCACTCCTTGTTCTGGTGGAGGAAGTTGTCCTTCCCTTCAAAAGTCTGTGGGGGACACTGTCCCCCAGAAGAGCAGCTGGAAGAAGTTGCCACACGTCCCCTGTGACACCGGCCTCCACGCAGACACCTTGTCCGCAGCACGCCGGGAGCACCTATGTTCCCATGGACAGCCCCCTTTCTGAACTAGCTGAGTCAGCACCCATTAACACTCAGTAATTCCATTTTCATGAAATTGGACAAGCGGACACTGGAGTTCCCTGAGCAGAACAAATGGAAACCAGGGCGAAACACCTCTGCCGGCTTTCCAGCCTGCTAGGGTGCGAGGGGCCCTTCCCGTGGGAATCGAGAAGCGGAGAGCCGTTCAAGGTCATCGCGCGCGAGATAGCTGCTTCCCACCTGCGGGGTCTGGGGAAACGGGAGGTCACATAATAACAGGCCTCTTTAGGCTCACTGCAGCTGAGTTCATTGACCGGATCGTCGCCCCCTGGTGACCGGATCATTCCCGGCGCCTGTCCATACGCAGACATGCTCTCGTTCAACCTTGAGATCTGAGAAAGAAGGACTCTTCCTTCGTATTGGCGAGGACTTAAAGGCAAAAGGTGTTGGCTGACGCACGGACAAACCCAGTCAGTGAAGGGGTCCTGGCAGTAAACTGATGAAGCCCACGAGCTCAAAGACAGATCCAAGTTGGTTGTTCTCTGACCCAATGCTCCTCAGTTATCTCCAAACCTCAGTTTTCTCATCCACAAATTAAGTAGCCTCTACCAATTAACTTCTTGTTGCTAAGCAATATAATGCATATAAAGCACCTATCATGGGGTCTGGCAAAAAGCATGTTCTTGATAAACATTAGCTTAAAAAGAAACAAGTTCATTCTATCATCGCTCGTGAAAAACACCAACACACCACATTCCACTGATAAGTAACGTGCCAAGCCTGCATGTGCTTTCCTGACTCCTCCTCAAAGAACCTCAGCTCAAATGATGTGATCTGTCTGAAGTCGGGGGGGGGGAGGCACCCCTCGGTCACCGCAGCTGCATCCCAGGCCCAGAGGCAAGGTGCTAGTGATACAAAAATAAAAGTGGCCCTGGACTTGCGGTGACGGCGGGTACAGAATGAAGCCCAAGCTAGGAGGTGAAAGGGAACATCACGTCATACAGCGCCGGAGTCTGTTTGGCCCTGATGCCTCGTGAGTGTCAAAGCCCCAGCCTGTCCGTCTGTGACCTCGCGATGGCTCCAAGGCACCCCGCGTTGGCTTCGTCTTCCAAGTCTGGCCTCTGTCACAGAACAGGGGCTGAGGCACACCATTCACTCCCCCGCTAATACTGATCTGGTACCTACTAGGAGTCAGGCACGGACCCGAAGGAACACTGGGCTTGAAGTGGTGATAAAACACATACAGTCCCCTTCCTCGGGAAGCTCGGAGTCTGCTCTGGGAGACAGCTGCTAGCATAACATGTAAATAAAAGTAAAATCGCCAACGAGGAAGCGGTGAAGGAGCCTATACAGTGGGAAGAACGTGTAAGAGGAGGGCCGGGCTGGATGAGAGACTCTCCAGGAGAAAGGGACGCCGGGGCTCACGGTTGGGGGATTATGGGGTCACTGGCCGCTAGGGTGAAGACAGCAGCGCAAGCACCAGCCCCTGGGTGGGGAGAGCCCTGCACGCTGGGGCAGCAGAAGGGACACAGCCAGAGGGGCAGAGCTGGGCACCAGTGAGCCCCAGGGAGAGGGGAGGCTCCAGGCTCCCTGTCCCACCCCAAGGAAGGCTGGGGCCGGCAGGGAAGGGAAGCTAGAGAAGACGGGAAGGAAGGCCGAGGTCAAGAAGGTGGCTTGCAGGAGGCACACGGAGCAGAGCCATGTGAAGAAACCGCTCTTGCTTCTCGGCCTTGGACTTGCCCAGGGACTTGGGGGGCATGGAGGGGACGCTTGGAAGAGACATGGGTGAGAGGCCCGTGGGGAGCTGCCCATGGCCGCCTTTGTCTTGACTTGGGTTTTGATTTTGCTCTTTTCCTTCCAGGCTGCCTGGCCCCCTCCGCCCCTTTCCTATGAGTGGGTCCTCATCGCACGATGTCTTAGACTTGTGGCAGGTTTTGGGGCTTCAGTGGTCCTGCTTTGGGCCAACCTTGCTTGGCTGAGCACTTCCCCATGAGGGATAGGTAATTTGGGGTGTTTAATTGGAGACTATTTTGGCTGTATTCTTTCTCTTTATTGCACACTAATCTTATTGAAGTTATTTTCTACTGGAGATCTTACTCACTAGGGTGTTTTGATGCAGCAGATGGCAGAAACTATTTAGCGCAGGAAGGTTTGGGGACCCCAAGGTGCCCCTCCTTCTGCCTGCTAGCAATGGGAGGTGGTGGGAGATGATGTTGCAGTGGGGGATAGAAACCAGACTGGGCCAACTTGGAGGTCTTGTTGGGTGGGAGCCTGGAAGGGGGAGTGACATAACCCTGCGTCTTGAGGTGTGAATGAGCGAAGGCTGGTAGGTAAGAGCAGAGTGAGCACAGAGGCCAAGAGCAGGCTCGGTCACGGACAGCTGCAGACCAGGGCCAGGTGTTGGAATTGTAGTTTAAGTTCAACGGGAAGACTTTGGTCCTTGCCGTGCAGAGGACGGATGGAAGAAGGCAGGGGACAGTTTTTGAGCTATTGTTAGTTCAGATGGAATATGATGATAGTGTGAACAGGATGGGAGAAGGAAAAAGAGGGGTTGCAATGGGCATGGAGGGACATGGTGAGATTCAAGAGCTACTGAAGGTGCCACAGGGGTCCTGGACAACTTTCTTACGGCTCAGATGCCTCTGGGAATGGGTCCTTAGAGGGAAGTGAGGAATGAGGCAAGTTGAGTGACCTTGCTGGTGTTCAGGAGCTAACCTTGAAAGATACTGGCCTTGAATGGTGACCTTGGACCAAGATAGCTGTTCTGGACTCAACCTGATATCCTACGAGAAAGTTCCTTTGATCAAGGCGGGGAATCTAGTACGATGGCTGATCTCGATAGAACGCCTTAGAAAGCCTCCCTCTGCTCTGGCCTCAGCTGAGCTTTGTAGTTGTGGGGTTCCTGACATCATCAGTGTGTGCCCGTCGTCCACAGAGCTCTTTGTCACAACTACTCCAAGTAAGCCTTGGAGATATTTTTGAATAAGCCACAATTCTCACTGATGATGGAAAAAGTTCCTCTGGGGTAAGATTCTATTTCTAATTCCAAAATGTCCCTCCTGCTTTTTGGCAGAAGAAAATACGTCTCCAGGAAGTGCAATGTCTGGAAATGCTGCTATTGCTGCCGAAAATGAAGTCCTAAACGCATTTCCTTTCTAGAGAAATGTGGTGGATTGATTTCCCTTCCTGAGGATGGTGTTCCTATAAAGTAGAGATTCTCAACTGGAGACAATTTCACATGGCCCCCTCCCCAGGGAATATCTGGAATGTCTGTTGACATATTTTGTGTCATATCTGGTGGTGCTACGAAATCCATTCAACAATTTTACAATTCAAAGAACAGCCCCCACCATAACAAAGTGGAGGGTGAGGGTTTAGCAGTAAATAGGTTAGGGAATTTTGTGATAAACCTTACCTCTAGTGGCTTCATTATTGCTCTTGCTACAATGAACTTTAATACTTTGTGGTCCGCTCACGTATTAGAATGTGTTTTTGTCACCAGTATCAGGTGGCCACTCACGTATTAATACGCGTTCATCTAGTCTCATCTAGTGTTCATCTAGTTTTTCATGCCACAGTGGATTTATTCGGAACTATTAGGAGCTATTTCTTTGATCATACTCAGTCTAGAAGCTTTACACATTGTTTTGGTGAAAGTGTAAGGTGTTTTATGAGAGAGATTACAGTTTTTTTAATATCCAGTAATTCAGGAGTTGTGTGTGTTTTACTGAATGCTTCTACCATTCATGCGGTGGCACAGAAAATGGCCGGCCCCAAGGGCTGGGAAATTTAAAGGGCACCGGCACACAAAGTGTTAAGAGGAGAAGATTCAGGATGGAGGAGTCACAAGACCAGGAACTGGAGGTGGGGGTAGAAATGAGGTGTAGTCATTAAACCAGCTACAGAAGTGAAAACTCCTTAGGCGCCAACTGCCACAGCAAGTATCCGATGCTACAGAAAGTGCCAGAGGCGCAGACCAGAGGCGGGGCATGGAGATGGGGGCCAGTGCAGAGAATCACCATCCTTGCAAGTCATCGTGCCTGGCTAGACACAGCTCTCGTGCTCACCGTGGCTACACAGTTGTGTCTTTGTACCACTATTTCCCTTTGCACTCTTCCCGCCCAGTGGCGTCTGTGCAGGCGTCGTCTTCTCCTTTCCTTGTATTAATGTAATAATTAAAAGTCTTTACTTCATAGGGAAACAGCCATGTGCCACTGAAAGGGGAACTCTGGTGAAACTTTTCTCAGAGGGAACCCAAGGATCCTGCTCACTGAACCCCACACCTCTCCAAACCACCGTCATAGGGATTATGTCCTCGTCCTCCTCCTTCAGAAAATGGCAGAGGGAAGGATGGATGGAAACACAGAAGGACGCAGGGAGGGATGGTTGGTGGGTACGTGACTGAGAATTAGTCACTCAACTACCAAGTGACTTAGATGGTAACGTGAGTCAATGAATAAAAACAGGTGACCCGCACATGCACAATCTCTGTCAAGGCCTTTATTTGGGTCACTTTCAGGACTTCCTCAGGGTCCCTCATTCCCAATGAGACTTTCCATGACACTCTCTTTAACCCATGAGCTTCTCTGTCTCCCCCCAGCCCAGTGCCCTAGGCCTGGGGAGCCCTAACTCTGGATGCCTGTTTGTTAAATTCATGATGTACCTTAATGCTCTTGGCATACTGATGAGGAAGGCACAATTTTCATTCTTGTGTGAGGAAAGAAACTGAAGCCCAGAAAGGTCGCGTCATTTGTCCAAGGACACAGTGTGTGGCAGCACCCATGATTCCCGCAGACCCTAAAGATCACTATAGACTGTCAAGCAGTCCTACCCGGATGTGGGATGAATGAAGCCAGGCCACTCCTCTGAAGACTCTCCCTGGGTCCATGTTGAAGTTCTAAAGATGGAACCCAGCTGGTCCTTGGCCTATCTTCCCAGTTCCTTTCCCTTCCCAGGTGAAAAAATGATTGATTTTGGCCAAGAAAAAAAGCTCCTGGTCCCCCAGGCAAGCTCTTTTAGAGGCAGGCCAGAGGAATGTTCTCAAGGAGGGATGGACTTGAGTCTCTTTGTTTCCGCTTACAAACTTCAATTGGTTGCTAAGAGACCGTACAAAGGGAGGCCCATTAGAAGCCCTCAGAACCCACATGCGGTTACATAACACCAGGCCCTTTCTTTATGGAAATGCAAATAGTGTAAGTGCAAGCCCAGTCTGCAATCTGCATGGCTAGTGATAAGGGGATTTCTGTTTGGGCCCCCAAGAAATCCTATCTCATGGGGGATGGGCTGTGGAGGAACCAAAAGGGTAGGGGCAGGTTCTTCCTTCAACGCCACTTCCAAAGGGCTTAAATATTAATTAACATGCAAACCAATCCCCACTCCACAATAAACGGATTTTACACAATCTGTATTCACACTAATTAATTCAATGATCCCTTTGTGTTATTTCTAGCATCGCTTCCCTGGCATTTCCAATCAATAAGCAGGGAGAGAATTTATTTTATGGCCCCAAATGTTGCAAATTCATGACGTTTTGTAATCAGGTTGAGTAAGTACTTTTCACTCCTGGAGCTATTTCCTGATCCTCATTTATCAAACCTAATTCAAATTAGGGGGCCACTGAGAGTAACTCAGAGACCTCTGGGTAGCCGTGTACACCCCAAGTCAGTTTGGGCTGGAATCCTGATTTGGACAAGGATGGGATCCCTGAGGGCAGTTCAGGAAGCAGGAAGGCTGCTTTCTGACTCTGTTCAAAATAACAAGAGAAGTGTTGCTGGGGTGACCCAAAGCAACCAAACCCGTGGTGAGCACAGTGCCTTACACTGGACACTGTCTTCCACACATATTTATAGAGTACCTACCATGTGCTAAACAGCATTCAAGGGCATGAAGATGCAATGTGAACGGAAAAGAGAGACCCCTCCTCTTGGAGATTATGCTGTGATAGCGCAGAGAGGGCACAGTGTTGGGGGGAGGAGGTCCAAATGAACTCCACCAACACTGGTGTTATGGACCCCACCCCCACCCCAGACCAGGGAGATCCAAGGCACTGAGGACCACCGAAGGGAGGATGCTGGGAACTGAGGGGGGAGTTAAGCAGCCAGGCTTGGTCTATAACCAGATAGGTGGGCCTTGGGGCGGGGGGGTGCTTGGTTTTTCACTGGCTTTCAGTGTGTTACTGGGGTCCCCAGCTCAGTGGAACTGGTAGGATGTGTTCACCAATTTCTCTGACTTTCTCCCTACATTATTCCTTTCTTCATTTCCCCTTTTGGTAAATAAACCCTTTATTAACCTTTTTGTGTGCGCCTGCAGTTGAGTCTCATTATAAGACCCTTTTAAGCACACGGGTGAGGACCCACACTCGGGCCACCCCATTCAAACTGGAGTTGTTCCGCAACAATAGTACACAACAAACACCACCACTCAAAGATGAGGGTTGGGGAGATCCTACGGCACAGGTACGCTAGAGCAGGCCTGGGTCCTGGGAGGCTGACCACACTCCAGATTGACCCAGAACTATCCCGCTTCAAACCTACCACCCTGGCTTCACTGTTACAGAACCGCCCCCCACCACACCCTTCTCTCCTATAAGTGCTTTAGACCGCACTGGGAGTTATAAGGTCCCCTTCTAAGTTACCATACAGTGATAGGCTCTATTAGACAAGGTGGTCAGGGAAGGCCTCTCCAAGGAGGTGAAAATTCTGCAAACGCCTGAATAATGAAGCCAAGTCATCCCCCGGGAAGGGCATCCTGGGCTGAAGGTATCACAAGTGCAAAGTCAGGAGGGAGGAATGAACTTGTCTTGTTGGAGGAACAGAGAGGTTAGCATTGCAGGAACATGATGAACAGTGGGAGGGTCCAAGAGGAAATGCAGAGACAGGAGGGGGGTGACGTGTGGGCTGTGAGCATCTGGGAGCAGAGGTTAGATGTAATTCTAGCTGACTCGGGAACCACTGCGAGTTTTGAGGAAAAGGTGACATGAGTCACATTTTAAAAGATGACTCCAGCTTCCACGATGAGAATGCATTTTAAAGGGTTAGTTAGACACTATTGCCACAGCCAAGGTCATGGAAGACGGAGGCTTAAAAGAAGACTGGAGGGGAGAAGCAGCAACAGACTCAGGCGTGTCTCAGTGGGTCACATGGAATAGGCAACAAAGGGAAGAAACCTAAATTTTGACTGGAGTGACTTTTGGGATAAGATGCACGAGGTGAGTAGAGATGAGACTCTCGACATACACTGAACATAAAGAGAGGACAGGTTTCCCCTGCTCTCCGAAAGTAAAACATCCATATTTGGTATGATTTTGGTAAGGTTATTTTGGGGGTCTGGAAAAGCTTGCATTCTTTCCATGTAAGTTAACGGTATGCAGCAGTGTAATCTAAAAAGAGGAGGTTCCATGTTCCCTCAGTTAGCTACTGTAGGGGAGAAGGTAGGGAAGGAACTTGGATAGAAGATTTGGACACAGCAGGGAGACCTGGAAGAAGACTGGGAGGAGGGGCATGGAGCAGAGAGACATGTGAAGACCTCGTGCTCACTTCCTGGCCTTGGACTGGTATCAGGGGCTGAGGGGACATGGAAGGAGACATATGAAAGAGATGAGGGTGACAGACCCCTGGGAAGGCTGACAATGGCGGCTCCTATCTTGATTAGTACTTTGATTTTGCTTCTTTCCTCTCAGATTTGCCTTGGCCCCTTCTGTGCCTTTCCTCGGGTTCCCCTCCAGAAGAGGCCTTAGACTTGTAGCCAGCTTTCAGATCTCCATATCCTCACGTGGGGCCAATCTGTCTGGCTGGGCATTTACCCACAAGGGGATGGGTAACTTTGGCTGTTTTGTCAGGGAACTATTATCCTTTCTTCACTCTCTCTACACTAATCTTATTAAAGTTCTTTCACACTAGCAGAATGCTTTGCCTCTCTGTGCTGGATGGCAGAACCCATTTAGTGCGTGCACATTTGAGGGCCCCGGGGTGCCCCTCATTCTGCCCACTAACAGTAATAGTGTTCCCAGTGCGAAAATAATCATGATAACATACTAAATCCCACCAAATAGGAACAGTCTACTTTTGATAGTGGAGGAAACGTAGAAATAATTTACCGTGGGCTTGCAGTGATCCAAGCGACAAACACCCAGCACCGGAGTCTCCTTTAATCCTCACCACCACCCTTTCTGGGTAGACACAAATAGTGCTTGCATTGCCCAGGAGAAGGGAAAGGTCCTAGGAGTTGGAGCAGGATTTGCACAAGTGACTAAGCTGTGGCCCAAGGATGTGCACCACATTCGTGTAACACCAAATCCTAGCATAGGTCTCTCTCTCTCTCTCTCTCTCTCTCTCACTCTCTCTCTCACACACACACACACGCATGTGCATACACACATACTACACACCCACTTCACCCAGACCTAGAGTATTTGCTTTGTACTGTGATTCCCTTTAGTAAACACTGTCCGGGCAAAGATAAATCCACACCCCTCTGAGTTCTTCCAGGATGGCAGATAGTCAAACAAGCAAAAGGCAGATAGATAAGAGAGAACGTCAAAAAGGGGTTTTAATACTTACACACACATCTCCTATCTACATGGGAGAGACCCGGTGTGACTGAGTAACGTGCCCATGTAGATGCGAACTTAAATAGTTTAGCTGAGACAGCAGAGGATGGGAAACCTAAAGGGGAGTTCAGTTAGGGAGTTCAGATGGGGAAGGCCCAGTGGACTAATATATTCAGGAAACCTTTGTCTTCTAAGGAAAAGAGATAAGATTAGGTCTTCCGGGAGTCGGTTACGTAACTGTCAAACGCAACCTCCACCCAGCCTTCAGATCCCCTCCCTGAAATCAAACTTTTGCCAAAAAGACATACTTGGGGGTGGCAGAGTTTTGCTCCCAAAGCATATTTAGGTGGTTTGATGGGCCCAATCCTAGGGAGCGATTGGCAGGACAATACAGGAGGGGGGGCGGGGGTGGGGTGGGGCGGGGGGTGTGTGATGGCGTGTCTCAGACATTCCTTCCAGACTTACAGAACAGGAAATGGTTCAAAATCTTCAATGAGCAATTAGAGGATTCTCCAAAAAGAGCTATAGTCCAGGAAACAGGTTTGGAAGGAAGATTTCAGCCTCCAGGATGATGCAGGAATCACATGGGTGACTAGAGACCTTTTCTTCAAGAATCTTAAATTCTCAACATGAGACAAACTTCTTCCCTTTTGTAGTCCCAAGCTCTTCCAAGCTCCCCCACCCACAGTGGGGGAAACACTGACGTCAGAAAAGACCCCCATGGACCCACTCCCTGCACTAAAGCTTATCTGTCGCTGGAGAGTACTGCATGTCTGTTCTGCCCAGATGGAACGGACTGCTGCAAACCCAGCTACCAGCCTCCCCTCAGGAATGCCTGGTGTCCACCCAAACTGGCCAGCCCAGCCTTCGAAGACAGCACCGGCGTCTCCCCCAGGGTTGTGTCCCCCACCATCTGTCAGGGAATTATTTTATTAGCTGAGATACCATGAAGACTGGACTCGGGGATGAGAGGAGAGAATCCACTACCGTCTTGGGAAACAAGAAGAGGCTGAACGCTTAGCCTGAGACAAATCCTATTAACGATAACACGGATCCGTAGAAAGATTCTGTTCAACGGCTCTAAGGACAGACAGAAAGGTTGACAGGAGACACGTGCTAAACCTGTCAGGTTAGATGATAAAAAACTGGTTTCCTTTCAATTTTCTAGGTGTGGGATCCATGCCGCTATGCTCACTGGCTTTTAGCCTCAGTGAGAGAGTGATGGCAACCCAGAGTGGCCACTGTCCTCCCAAAGGGCCAGTGTCAGCTTTTTATTCTTTAATTAAAGTATCACCAGATCTCAGGATGGTAGGGTCCACCTCCCAGGAGGGATTTTTGAAAATGTTTGGGATTGCTGCTGCTTGCACAATGAGGGTTGGGATGGAGCATTTGGAGATTTCAGGGGTCTGTGTAGTGGGAAGACAACTTCAGCTCATGAAGAACTGCCTCAAATCCTAGTTGACTTTCTAATGTTCCTCTGGACACACAATTTAATGGAGAAAACTATTTATAAACTGTTTTCCCTATAAACACAAGTTATTTTTCACAGTCTTAATTGACACTGACATGTCTGTGGACTAAATTGGAAATCTCTCTCTGTCTCAATCAGAACTTTACTGGCAATTGTTCACCATTTTAGAAGACCCTATCATCCATCGGTGACTATGTCCCTTGGAGTATTAAAGTTGCCAGGGTGTGTGAACACTCCCCCACCTTTCTGGCTTCTTCTCCAGAAGACTGAGCAAACAAACTAATATCACACTGAGTAGGAGGAAAAGGACCCAATTTAATGATATCCATGTGAAGAGTTTACAAGCTGTAGATTCCAAAGTAAATAGGACAGACTGGGGATATATATCCTGAGCTGAGGAATGGGCAAGAAGCCTAAGTCTTCAAGGAGAGAGGATGACAAGGAGGTGATGACTTCATAAGATAAAACTTTGTTTCCAGATTCCTGCCTTAAGATACTTTTCTCTGATGGAAAAAAAAAAGGTACTTCTGAAAATGACCTTAGATGAAGGCCTCTAGAGAGTTTTCATTCCTGGGTGACACATATTGGAAAAAGCCTATTCTCGATATCTTAGAAAAGCTTCTCTGGACATTTTGGGTGAGGCCCATCCCACAAAGCCCTCAGGAACACACCTGTGCTGAGTGGGGGCAAGTTTCAGCCTGTTTCACCACGTCTCCTGTGTTCATAGCCAACCAGTTACATATTGACACAGGTATTATTTTATATAAATTCCTTTCCTTTCATTCCCCTTTATAATACTGTTAGCACAGTCTATTAAATTTTGATGAAATCATGTGTGTAAGTGAGTTATATAATCTATGAATTTCATTTCAGGATAGTAAAAGAGATGTCACAAAATATTAGTTATAAAAAGAGGGTATTGGGTCTGGCAGGGTTGAGAACCAGAGACATGCCATGAAACAACATTATTAAAGACCATTTTGAAGAAGAAAAAAATCACCCTCGTCAGTTTTCCAATATCCCTTCCCAGTTTCTCTTCCCTACACATGCTCACTTCTGAACGGCTGCAACTACAGTTCACGTAACCGTAGTTATAGCTGCAATTACAGTTCACATATAACTGTGGACTTATTGCTGCAATTAAGGGCTGGCTACTCACAACTATCCTTTAAGGAAACCTATTTTATGGATATGGAAACTGAGGCTCAGAGAAGTCACAGGCATCTTCTCAGGATTTAAGAGCAACTGAGCCAAGTTCGTATGCTAAGGTTGGTTCCAAAACAAGATGCTTCCAAATCAGCCTGTTTTCGTGGTTGTTACCTTTGTGGTGCCATGACCCTGGGGTAAGAATAGCAGAGAGCAAGTATTTGGAAAAAGAGAAGGTGAAGGAGGGGCTGGAGACAGAAAGAGACAATGGAGGTGCAGAAAATGGAGGAAGAGAAGGCAGGGAAATGGTAGACAGGGGAGGCAGAGAGAAAGAGAAGAAAGGAAGTGGGTGAAGAGGAAGCAGATGAGGAGGCTGGATGCTGTTTTCCACAACAAGGAAAATGGGATTTAATTCTACAAACTGACAGGCCAAGACAAAATAAAAGTGAAATATGGAAAACCAGCAAGACCAGCAGCCCAGGACACGAGCAGCTGCATCTGGGGGGGACCAGCCCCCAGCCCCAGAGGGTGGGCCTGCCGCTGCTCCGGGCTGAGCCTTGTCACCCAGCACTACCAAGGGTGGTCTGGGGTCCACGAGGAACCTCAGGTGGGGTGAGGTGGAAGCTGGTGTCCCGCTGGCAATGTGTGTGTGTGTGTGTGTGTGTGTGTGTGTGTGTGTGTGTGTAGGGGGTTCTCTTCTCACACAGAGGTCATTCTGGAGGAAGCAACTGAAACCCACCTAGCACCAAACAACTCATGGGCTCTCATTTCTCCCCAATCTACATTCGTTCCTGTACTCGAAACAGTCCTTGGCCAGACCAGAGGGATGGATGAGGCATTTGTCATTGAGGTCCATTGAATTTTATGAGCAATTTTCTCCTTTGTTAGCAATTTCACATTGCATATTAGCATTTGTTTTCATATCATATTAGTATTCATCACAAAAGGCTAATCCCATTAGCACTTTCCACATTGTATTAGAGAAAACAAATAATCGCTGGGCTCCAACGCGCACCACGGCAAGGCTGGCTTTTCAGCTGCTGCTTCTGTTTCCTCCAAACCAGCCTCACCTCTCTCTGCAGAGCTCCCTACAAACAGGGGAGAGAAAACTCACCGATTCACAGTCTAGGAATCCAGACTGTGATTCCAGAACTGGAATTTGCCCTTGCAAAAACCTCCATTTACTCATTCATTCATTCACTCAGTCACTCATTCATTCATTCAATATTTATGTACATCTACCTGGAGCAGGTATTGTAAATGCTCTGGTAAGCAAGACTATGGGGAAAAAAAAAAAAGAACAAATAAATGTTTTCCTCCGGTTACAGTAATCTATAAACAAATCACAAGGGAATGCTTAAGCAAACTAAAAAACACTTTATGGTTTTTCAATTGCCAACTCAATTGTCAAAAAAATTGCTATACCAGTGTCAGTATTATTCATCTTGATCTGATCATTAAAGATCGCACTCTTCCTTTTTTTAAAAAAAAAAACAACTGTATTTTTTTTTAAATTTTTTTTTTAAGATTTATTTATTTATGCATACAAGCTGGGGTACAGACCAGAGGTGTGGGGCGGCGAGAGGGTTCACCAGAGACAGAGTGGGGAGCAGAACAGGCAGATGGACGGAAATACATTGCTGAGGGGAGCAGCAGGGGAGGCAGGAGAGGTCTGCTGTGCCATGTGGGAATCTCCTCAGCCGGGCGTCGAACTCACGTCACCGCTGCTGACAGCTCCACAGTGCAGCGCCTAACCGCTGCACCACTGGGGAGGCCCTGCAAACACTTTTCTGTTCGCTTGGTTAGTTCTACCCGACTGAACCTAAAGAAAATTATTCTACATTTTCAATATATTTCATAGTTCAAGATGTTCCATATTCCTGATTTATTTCTCAACAAGTATTTTCAGCATTTTCAGGTCACAAATGTAGGTATTTAAAGTTTACAAAATAAAAATCGTCTTAATTTCTTCAAAAAACATGAGTCTACTGTCTTGTATTTTTAAATTATTCTCAAAGTAGACTTGACTACTTCTCTCTTATTATATTCAGATACTAAGATGATCGCAATTTCTAGCAAATAGCTATTCACCAAAGGGAAAGCTATTGGGAACCTGACCGCTGCCCTGGGTCCATCACTGGTGGTCCTGGGGCTCGGCAGGGAAAATGTGAGATGGGAAAAAAAGACTTTGCAAACTGCAAAGGTCGCTACACGTATCCCTGACTCTCGTGCCGGAGAAAATCATGACAATCCAGAGATCTTAAATACTTTAGTGTAAAGGGTCTTCAGCTGACGGGTAAAACCCACAGACCCCATTGAGGAAAATCAGGGTTTTAGATGCACAAGGCAAAATACATCATAATTCAAAAGAGGAGGATGAGGAGGAGGAGGAGGAAGAAGAGGAGGAGGAAGAGGAGGAAGAGGAGGAGAGGGAGGAAGAGGAGAGGAAGAGAAGGAGAAAGAGGAGGAGGAGGAGGAAGAGGAGGAGGGTGACGACGGCATAGAAGGACCTTTGGGACCACACTGCTTCACCCTTCCCTGAATGTGCAACCTGACCATCAAACTAACAATTTATCCCAAAAAAGGGACGGTGGCATTTTTTTCTACTCCTTGACTTTGGGGTCAACCATGAGCCTTGCTCTGGCCAATGGGATATTAGGAGAGGCGACACGGGGGATCGGAAGGGGGCTTGTGCATGTCACCCCCTGTACTGCCATCACCACAAGAAAAGCATCCCCATGTGGCTGCTTCAGCCTGTTCCCCAGAATAAACACTTGGGCATCAGAGCCCCCCATCCTGAGGTGAAGTAATGCTATTCTCATATGCCACCGACAGTTGCCTATTTGTCACATAGAAGTAGCTGACTCCCAGCTGGTGGGAGGGCAGTGAGGACAGTAACAAACACACCTACTTCTAGTGATGGGGGCTGTGTTTTAAAAATATGGAGAGCAGGCCTCCCTGGTGGCGCAGCGGTTGAGCGCTGCGCTGTGGAGCTGTCAGCAGCACGCGATGCGAGTTCGAAGCCCAGCCAGGGAGAATCCCACATGGTGCGGCAGACCTCTCCTGCCTCGCCCGCTGCTCCCCTCAGCAGTGTACTTCTGTCGATCTGCCTGTTCTGCTCCCCACTCTGTCTCTAGTGAGCCCTCTCGCCGCCCCACGCCTCTGGCCTGTACCCCAGCTTGTATGTATAAATAAATAAATCTTTAAAAATAAATAAATAAATAAATAAATAAATAAATAAATAAATAAATAAATAAATAAATAAAAATATGGAGACCAGAAGTCCAAGGACCCTGGGCAGTGAGGTCTGATGTGGTTCAAATCCAGGCTCTACAACCTACTATAAAGACAGGGCATGGAGCCTGAATTCATCTCAGCGTTTTCCTCTGTAAAACAAGTCATGAAAAGAAATGAGATGAAGCCTGCTAGATGACTAATATGGAGTAAGCATTCAAGAAAACAAGAAGAAGGGCGCCTCCCTGGTGGCGCAACTGGTTAAGTCTCAGCACTATGAAGCTATCCGCAGCCACTGCAGCACGAGTTCGATCCCCAGCCAGGGAGCTTCCCACATGGTGCAGCAGACCTCTCCTGCCTCGTCCACTGCTCCCCTCAGCAGTGTACTTCAGTCAGTCTGCCTGTTCTGCTCCCCACTCTGTCTCTAGTGAATCCTCTCACCACCCCACACCTCTGGCCTACACCCCAGTTCTTGTATGCATAAATGAATAAATCTTTAAGAAAAGAAGGGAAGAAGGGACAGAAGGAGGAAGAAAGGAAGGAAGGGGGCGAGGCAAGAAGGAAGAGGGAGGAAGGAAGAAGGAAGAAGGAAGAAGGCAGGGAGGCAGGGAGGGAGGTAGGGAAGGCTGGCACACAAAACAGCAAGTTCACCTGGAATTGAGGACAGAGGTCACAGCACACACTTTTTCCCCAGCCCAGACTCAGGAGCACTGCGCCCTCCTCCCGGCCCCCTGAGGCCATCAGAGGTCCAGCAGAGCCCCGCCAGGTGCAGCGGGTCCCAACGCTTCTCTTCCTTCCCAACCTGTTGCCACAGGACTAGAGCTCCGGTACTGGCAAAAGACTGACAGAAAGAATGAAGAGAGGGAAAAATCCACCCGCGTGTATTCTCACTGGGAAATTATCCCTAGCCTTTGATATATTAAAATTGAAGAGCTGTAAATGTCGGTTGTCATGGCGACATTCCACATGCCACGCTGCGATTGGTGGTGTAAGTTCACTTTCCTTTGGGTGTTGCAGCCTAATTAACTGTTATTTTTGTCAGTGTGGAGGAAGAGCCCACACTGGGGTTTTGGGCAGTGGTGGCAGCCCCTGTGGACAGAGTTAATTGTCATAGACTACAAAGAGTGAAATGGCTGGGCCCTCCTATTTATAGTCTCAGGAAAGTTGCCAATGTTTAAGTAAGAGTCACAGAAAATATCAGAGTACCCCCAACTTCTCTCTTTGGCGATTTCAATGTCTCCAGCAAACGCAAAACTTTATCGGGTTAGAGAGGAGTCACAGGGGGTGAGCCTGTACCAAGAATCGGTCCTCAGTGGCCTGCTGCAGCTGCCTGTGGCCCCCCAGAGCCCCCACCGCCCCGCGCAGCACTGCACAAAACAGCCCGCGAGCGGGGCTAGCAGAGCACGTGAAGCCCGTTGATCTGCGCCTCTGGCCCCACACCCGCCTCATAATTACACCCCTGCTCGGTGCCTCGCCAAGTCCCAAGTCCCGCAGACCTCAGGGAAAGGAAGTCCGTGCACCGCCAGAGAGCAGAGAGCTGCCTTGCTGCGATCTCACCCAGTTTGTTTCCCACTTTGAGTCTTAGGTGAGCTGAAAGTTAACCTGTGGTATAACAGGAATTGCTCGACTCATGTAGGTCTTGTTAAACTCTCATGGATCAGAGTTTCTGATTCAGTAGATCTAGGTCTAGTTGGAGGCCTAATAATTTGGATTTCTAACAAGTTCACACACCATACTGATATTTCCATTCCAAAGACCCACCCACTGGTGTAGTTAGCTCTAAATCCAGCCTTTTCCTAGTGTGGTCTCTTCTACAGATTGAGACTTCTCTCTCGTTTTTTTTTGTTGTTGTTGTTGTTGTTTGTTTGTTTGTTTTTTCCTTCCTCCCATGTGTTTTTAAAATCTCAAGACTCCCTTCCCTTCAGAAAAGAGTGCCAGCAGATTTGGCACTGCTGCGTGCGCTCGGTTCTGAGAAACCCAGCTCCTGCTGAGGGGTCCGTGGTGCGAGCCGCGGATAATCCGGCCTGCACTGACCACTAAGACGCTGCAGGAGGCGGGGTGACTTGACATTTACCTGCGAAGGGGTGTAGGGAGAAGCTCTGCACGGGACCCGAACTGCGCTAGACCTAGTCCCAGCAAACCGTCTTACGGAGACAGAGCGGCCACTTGAGCATTAGTCTGGGCCGCTCTGCTCCTTGGCACACTGCGCACTTGGTGACAGAAGCTGAAACCTCTCTCAACGAGGGCAAGGCCGCCACCGACTCCACCGCTGCGCCCCACGTGTGCGACGCTGAGACCGAAGTCAGACCCACGGAGGAATCCACCTGGGAGAGAGGCGGGAGCGCTGCGCTGGCGCGACGGGGGACTCGGCACCCCAAGCTGGGTCGCGGGGCCCACCAAGGGCACCCACGGGGGCGCACTGTCTGCTCCATGATGCTCATGATGCCCAGGAAGCCAAGCTCCTTGGCAGCATCTCCGCACATTCCTCGCTCGACAAAGGTCCTTTCACGAGGCCGGTGGGGGATGGGGGGTGTGGGATGGGGATGGGGTGTGTGTGTGTGTGTGTGTGTGTGTGTGTGTGTGTGTGTGTCCTAACTCCTAACTGATGGGGACTAGAGGTAGAATGGGGTTGACTCAAGGAGTTCTTTAGAGAGAAAATACACATTAGTTCCCTCCCGAAACTGGACCCAGCTCTTATCCAAGACACTACCGCTGTGATCAGAACTGTCTGGTATTTACTGAGGTCACAGGGAGTTATCATTATGTAAGCGCCCTCATTCTGTGCCTGTACCTCCTACATCAGGACCACACCAGGAGTCTCCTTCCACCTGCCACCAGACAACTGAACCTTCACCATCCTCACCCACCCCCTGAGCTGTCCCCTCTGGTAAGCACCACTCTGGTTTCTGCAGCTAAGAGTTTGCTTTTGTTTTGTTTGCTCCTTTGTTTGTTTGTTTTTGGTTTTGTTTTTAATTTTATTATATATATATTTCACATCATTCTTCGTTTTTGTACAATGCGTGCTTTCTCCCTTCATGTATAGTCCCCGTACAATTCCCATCACCAATTCGCCCAGGCAACATCACCATAGTCCCTTGGGCTTTTCCCTCCCTGTTTTGTTTTGTTTTGTTTTAAAGATTTATTTATTTATGCATACAAGCTGGGGTACAGGCCAGAGGCGTGGGGCGGTGAGAGGGTTCACTAGAGACAGAGCGGGGAGCAGAACAGGCAGACCGACAGAAATACACTGCTGAGGGGAGCAGCGGGCGAGGCAGGAGAGGTCTGCTGCGCCTGTGGGAATCTCCCTGGCCTGGCGTCGAACTCGCGTCGCTGCTGCCGACAGCTCCACAGCGCAGCGCTTAACCGCTGCACCACCAGGGAAGCCCCCCTCCTGTTTTGATCCCTCTCCCTCCTCCTCCCCTGCAGAGTGTTTCTGGTTAATAGTTGCTTGTTAATTTCGTTTTTTAATTGATTGTAATTATATTTTTTCCTGGTCCCTTATTTTGTTCCCTTACATTCCTCTGATAAATGAACCCATCTGATATTTTTCTTTTTCTTTCTGGCTTATTTCACTGAGCATCAGCCCTTCTAGCTCCAACCATGTTTTTACTCCACATTGAGTGCGATCATATGGTATTTGTCTTTCTCTGTCTTATTTCACTGAGCATCATGCCTCCTGGGCCATCCATGTTGCTGCATACGGAAACATCTCATCTTAAAAAAAAATTAGCCCAACAGTCATTCATGGTCCATACACACCACCTCTCCCTGATCCATCTGCTCTTCCGTCAATGGGTACTTAGGGTGTCTCCACATCTCCGCTGTTGTAAATGGTGCTGTAATGGACTGGGGTGCAGGTAGTTTTTTGAATGATCACCTTTGTCTTCTGTGACTGAATAACCTTTGGGATTATTCTTGATGCCATGACCGAGTGTTACTCAAGCCTCTGTGATCTCAAACCAATAGTTAAATCCAATCTGGTAAGGCCTTACTTCTTGGAGATGGGGAAAACCGAGGAAAACCGAGTTTGGCCCTGAGTTGGACTCCATTGTGTCTACTTGGTTCTGGAGCTGGCGACTGGGCCATCTGGGCCGCTGCCTTCCCTGGGCACTTGGCACATCTGTCTGGACTGATCAACTCTAGTGCATTTCACATCTGGCCGATGTGGGTGACGTGGAAGGATGGGGCTCACTCAGATGCGGGAGCCTTGCACTCTTTACCACTCACACTGAATAGACAGGTGGAGTTAGACCCTGGATTTGCCCTATTAGAGGCATGACTTTGGCCAAGCTAATCTCTCCAGCCAGCGAGTGAGCAAAATAATTACAGCATCGACCTCAAGGGCCTCGGTAAGAGTTAAATGAGATACTACTCGTACATCTGACTCTTGATAAACGTTGAAAGAGCGATGCTCTCATTAGCCAATGGCCCATCACCCACATTTCACATGTTTAGTTAAAACTGTCCAAGCCAAAAAGGAAGACGCCAGCTCTCCCTGCACACTGACCTTTGTCTGTGGTCATATCATCAGGAAGGGCCGCATCAGTTCTCCAAGTGCCCCTGAAGTCCATAGCTTCCTTCACATGACTTAAGATTCTCCCATTGTAATTTCACTCGATAGACTTTCCCTGGTTTTCATGCAACACTTTAAGTTCCATTTGACAGTACAACAATTATTGAGTGCCTACTGCTTGCCAGGCTCTGCACGAAGCGTCTAAAGGATAGAGGTAAACAAAAGGATTTGATTCCGAACAATCTTGGCATAGAGCAGTAGCTATAGGAACTCCTTTTTTCCCAAACAAGGTCATTTGCAGAAATGCATTGAAAAGAGAGAGAGAAGTAGGGGTGCTTTATTTGAAGTCAGCAGGGAGCTCTCCACACGAACTTCCTTCTAGATCCCTCTTCAATTCTCTCTAAAGGATCCTGAGGAATCCCCTAGGTGCTAGGGACCTGCAGGACTGCAGCTGAAGACCACTGGCCTAGGTCGTATGGGACTCGGGCATCAGACAGGGCTGGGGTTTTAATACACGGGGTGAGTGTTCTGCCTTTATTCTGACGAGCTGAGGGAAATTCTTCAGTTTCTTTTCTAATTCTGTGTTCCATCACTCAGCAAACTCCTCTGAAAGTATCCTTCTGTCTTCCCTTCTTATCATCAGTTCCTTCTGTGGCTCTTCAAATCATTCTCTCCTATAACTCTCAGGACCCAGGGGGTAGGAGGCGGGAGGCCTGGCGTAGAGCAGTAGCTATAGGAACTCCCTTTTCCCCAAATGAGGTCGTTTGCAGAAATGCATTGGAAAGGGAGACAGAAGTGGGGGTGCTTTGGTCGAAGTGGCATCTGTTGGTTTTTCCCTATCAGCCTCTCTTTCCCGTTCTTCTGGTCATACACCCTAAGTGACCTGAGAGAGACCAGCACCTTCCTCTTGCTCTCAGACTACCCCATTCAACTAGTGATGGCTTCACCCACAAGTCCAGTACGA
Organism: Scalopus aquaticus; assembly: GCA_004024925.1. Classification (NCBI taxonomy): domain Eukaryota; kingdom Metazoa; phylum Chordata; class Mammalia; order Eulipotyphla; family Talpidae; genus Scalopus; species Scalopus aquaticus. The sequence goes on along the minus strand of PVIJ01016471.1, from coordinate 3,754 downwards.
AGCATTGTGACTCAGCCTGGCCAATCAGATCGCCACATCACCTGATCTCGGGGCTTGCTTTAATCAGGGGTTGGGGGCAGCAGGTACCCCAATCAGAACTGAGACTATTAAGAGAAAATCAAAAGGTTTGCTGATGGGCTTGAGCGGTGAGGTTATTAGCCTGGTTTTCTCAGATCATGTTGTGGAGAGAATACAGGACCCAAATGGGCACCTCCCCTTGGTCCCTTCAGCATCTCCACCCACAGGGCAGGAGGCAGCTGGAGGGGGGAAGGGGAGCTGGTTGTGCAGGTCTAAAGTAGGTTCTTCACCAGGGCTCCACTTGCTCAAGATGTGGGTGTCAAGATCATCTTCAAAAAGAGCCCCCTCGCCTGTAGTGGACACAGCTTAGCAGTGAGTAGTCTCTGAAGTCTCGCCAATCTGGTTTCCATTCCCGCTCGGCCAGTCACAGGCTGTGGGGACCTACGCAAGTCACGCAGCTTTCAGGACTTCGGGCTCCTCATCGGTAACTTGGAGACAGCAGCACTTCTGCCGTCGGTTACTGTGAGAATGTAATCACGTCATAAAGACAACGGGCTTCACACACTGTCTGGTGGCCACGAAACATTCCAAACTGGTATTATCAACTCAAAAAGGAACCCAAAGTGGAGATCCAGGCCCCAGATGGTTGAGTTTTCCATGAACTTCAAGTGAATCCCACAGTAGGTGGGGGATGAGAAGTGAGTTTACTAGAACACTGAGAAAAAAAAAGAGATGGGGCGGGCAGTAAAGACGGGAATATAGAACTTTAAGCATTGACTTCAGACTTCGTCTTCAAAGAGCTGCCACTCTCGACAGCGTCCGTCTCAGGCCCGACTGTCAGCTTTGACAAGTTGGAAGACACCCATCCTCGCAGAAGGGCAGAGTGTAGCTGTCACATTACCATGCTGGAAATTAACATTTCAACACGAAACCAATATTGCAATGCAGCTGGACTCAATTCCGCCACTCCCTCTTCAAGCCTCGCCTTGCAGTCATTGTCCTCTGATTCTTATTTAGCAGCCAATGAACCCAACTGGCCTCCATTCCACGTTTGTTGTCAGCAGGGGAAGAAAAGGATGATTCTGCTCTTCGCCAAATAATAACTGGAGACAATGGTGTCGCTCTTGCCAGGGGCTGGCTCTTTGTCGTGGCCATTGTCGTTTCATTCTGGGTCATTATTACTGGCTCCTATTGTCGACTCAAGTGGGGTTGGAAATCGTACCCCCTTTCATTTCTCCTCTGCTTTGAAGGCAACAGCTAGGCTCAGTCTACCAGTGGGAGACCTTCCTCCATTATTTTACGCTACATTACAACAGAAGTTGCCTGGCTCCAAAGGATGCTTTTGACTTTAAAGTTCTTGTGATCTATTTGTGCACATGTTAAATTAGAAATTCATTTGTCACTCCCAGATAATAATGTTCAGAATGGTGCTTCCTGTGTGAATCATTATCTTCAGCCTGGAGTTGTGCCACAAATGAATATGCATGAACCCAGAGAGGGGGAGGAGAGATCTGCGCAACCTGTTTCCTGGAGGAGCTCAGAGTTCTGAGCTGGAGCTTCCAGAGCCGAGCCCGGCGTCTGCTTCCCCACCCACAGCTCCTCCGGTCTCCTCCGAACACCTGCTCTCAGTTGAAGGTGAGAGCCCGACGACAGCGGGGAGCCCGCCCGGCCAGGGACATTCTGCTGCTTCTCGTTCGCGAGCATGAACTTAGCAGAGGGTGGGAAGGAAGCGGAAATGCAAGTGGCCTCGTGGTGTCCTTCGGAAATCCCAGCTGGAGAATCGAGAACCCCTGCGAGATGCTTGCTGGCTCCATCTCCAAGAAGCAAAAATTAGAAACAGGAGTCGAAAGGGATTAATTCCTCCGAGACAAATGCTACATGTGGCGAGTGAAGGAGGCTCTTCCGAAAGGAGCAGAGAAATGTCGCAGGAAGGAAGGACAAGGACGGGGCGCAGCGCCGCGAAGCAGCCCCCGAGGCCCCAGCAGCTGGTCACAGGGGCACGGTGTCCCGCGGAGGGCCTTTTCTCAGGTCCAGGCGCCAGTCTACAGAGCTGGTTTCCTGCCACCTCTGACAGCTCTCCGTGCAAGCGCATTCCATCTGGATGGGGAAAGTTTCGAGATGCTCAAGCGCCCTCTCGGTCCTCTGCAGTGAGGGGAGGAGATCATGCTATGGGTCTGCTACTCTGTCTCAGGCACTGCCTGACATAACCATGCTGCTTTTGAGCTAAGGAATGTCCCCTCTCCTCAGCCAGGGCATCTATGGTTATGGCAGAAACACAAAGAGAAAGGAGCAATGTCCATTGCTGACTCCCCAAACAATAGACTCTCAGGACCCACTGTGAGACAGTAGTGTCTCTCTCTCGCCATCTCCATATAAGCCGTGTGTGTGTGTGCGCGCGTGTGTGTGTGTGTGTGTGTGTGTTATATTATATATCTGAGTCCAGGTCTCCAGAGAAGCCTATGGAGAAATGTATATATATTTATATATAGTTAACCCTTGAAAAATGACCCCAGCACAGTAAAATACACACATAACTTTTGACTCCCCCCAAACCTAGCTACAGTCATCCCTTTATAGATGCAGCGCATTGGTTTCAGGACCTCCCCCAGATGCCAGAATCCTTAGATTCTGGCGCAAATCCCCTATTCAACCCCGCACATCCACATTCATGGTTCCACATCCACACATCCAGCCACCGACATCCAAGGTTGGTTGAATGCGTGAATGTGGAACCTGTGGATATGGAAGGCCAACCGTTTGTGTTTGTGTGTGTGTGTGTGTGTGCGCGCGCGCGCGTGTGTTTGAGTGTATGTATCTATTGGTTCTATTTTCAGGAGAACACCATATATATGAATATTCATATGTTCTTGTTATAGGAATAGGCTCATAGCTCACGTGGTTATGGAGACAGAGACACCCTGTAATCTGCTGTCCACAAGCTGAAGAACCAGGATAGCTAGAGGTGCAATTCAGTCTGAGTCCATAAGCTTAAAATCCAGAGGAGCTGATGGTGTAAGTCCCCGAAGGCCAAGAACTGGCCAAGTCCCTGAACCTGAAGGCCGAGATGTCCAAGGAGAGGAAGAGCTACAAGGACAGAGATCACTGGGGTCTGATGGGGAGAGGCTGGTCGCAAAGGCTGCAGGGCTCTGTGGATTCTGTGGGAGCACAGAGGAGGAGCAACTCTGTCTGCCAGGTGGACATCAGGGTGTGTCTTCGCCAGACAAAGGGGGGTTTGGATAACACAGGCACCCCATCCTGGCTTCTCAAAGTCTGGTCCATGTACTCCAAGCATTGGCATCACCTGGGAGCTGGTAGAAACAGAATCTCAGGCCCAACCCCAAACCAGATGAATCAGATCTGCATTTTAACGAGATCCCCTGGTGATTTATAAGAAAATTAAAAATCCTGAAGACTCTTGAGCCCCTTTTCAGCCCTCCATGACCCAGCAGGAAGCCGCTCAAAGCCCCCGACCTAGCCCCTCCATGCTCCCAGGGCTGGAGCTATGTTGCAACCTTTCCAGGACATAATCAAGCCACCAGCCCCTAAGGCACCAATGTACAAACTATGAAAATCAGATTTTCCTTTAAATCAAGCCTTACAAAGTACTTAAAATAGACTTAGAAATGCCAGAGAATCCCACCTGCTAAGGAAAATGATACAACACAGAGCCACAGAAGGTAAAAGGGGGAAAGAGCCAAAACACACTCCCTGGAAGCCAGGTGAGGGGGAGGGAGGC
>PVIJ01016470.1:0-32594 GCA_004024925.1 Scalopus aquaticus | reverse complement strand
CTCGCCACCCCACACCTCTGGCCTGTACCCCAGCTTGTATGTATAAAATAAAAAAAAAATAAAAAAAAAAAGAAATACACTGCTGAGGGGAGCAGCGGGCGAGGCAGGAGAGATCTGCCGCGCCATGTGGGAATCTCCCCGGCTGGGCATTGAACTCGGTTGCCGCCTCTGACAGCTCCACAGCACAGCGCTTAACCACTGCGCCACCAGGGAGGCCCTAGAAGGATGATTTTCATAGTAGCATAAATCATCAGGTCAACTTAGTGTTTTCAGTCTCCATAAGCTTATCCCAGGTGCTTTCTTAGGCACTGAATATGGAGATGAATGATATATCGGTCCTGTCCTTGAGGGCCTTAAAACCTCGCTGTAGCTGGGCCTCCCTGGTGGCGCAACGGGTTAAGCGCAGCACAGTGAAGCAAGCAGCAGCCACAGCAGCACGAGTTCGATACCCAGCCAGGGAGATTCCCACATGGCACAGACCTCTCCTGCCTCGCCTGCTGCTCTCCTCAGCAGTGTACTTCAGTTGATCTGCCTGTTCTGCTCCCCATTCTGTCTCTGGTGAATCCTCTCATCACCCACACCTCTGGCCTATACCCCAGCTTGTATGCATAAATCAATCTTAAAAAAAAAACAACCTCGCTGTAGAGACAGACATAAACTGATAAATTTATTATAAACAGATTAGTGGTGTGACAGAAATATATCCAGAGTGCTGTGGAAACCAGCTCAGCCTAAAACTGCAAAGTTCCCTGGACTCCATGTCTGAACTGCCTTAAAGAATGAACAGGAATTTAACTAGTTAGAAAGGAAATGATTCCTAAGTTGAGCTTGCTTCACTGACTCGGTAGCTTCTAGTGTCATAGACCCAGGTTGGGAATCCAGAGGCAGAATCAATTTGGAGTGAAAAGGTGATACATTAAAATTTGGACATAAGGAGCTTGAGGTACCTGGAAGACATTTTCAGTGTTTTGATTCCTCAGTCAACGGGACTGCAGAGGAAAAAGGAAAACTAAGTGCTTGAACTAAGGATAATGACAGGATTGAAAGACTGTGACAACAGGGAGGTTCGGAATCCACTCAAGAGACAGAATAGTCTGACTGTGTGTTTATGCTAGAGAGAAAGGTATAGTTGATCATGGCTTGTCTTTTGCCACATCCTTGCCAGCAAATAGGCAGACTGTCAGGAATTTAACTCCCACTGAGAGCCTACTGTTCGCACACATCATTCTTAGCACTGGACATGTATTAACTGATTTCATCCTCACAGCAATACTATGAATTATGTTCATTGTATTGTTGAGGAAGCCAAGTTTCAGAATAACTTGCCAAACTGACACAGCAGAAAGTAGGAGAGCTGAGATTTGAATTAAAACAATTTGGTTTCAGAGTCTACTTTCTTAAGTACTATGTGCATTATTCTGCTTGTAAGTGGAGGTAGTTTGGTTGAGAAGTAGATTTTTTTTTAAGATTTATTTATTTTATGCATATAAGCTGGGGTACAGTCCAGAGGTGTGGGGCGGCGAGAGGTTTCACCAGAGTCAGAGTGGGGAGCAGAACAGGCAGAGTGACGGAAATACACTGCTGAGGGGAGCAGCGGGCGAGTCAGGAGAGGTCTGCCACTCCATGTGGGAAACTCCCCAGCCGGGTGTCAAACTTGCAACGCTGCTGCTGACAGCTCCACAGTGCAGCGCTTAACTGCTGGGCCACCAGGGAGGCCCGAGAAGTAGATGTTTTATGACTATAAAACCAGTTCCCTTATAACATCTTTTATCAGAGTAATATAATTTTATTCTATTTTGCATCTTGTTTTCCACAGCAGCATTTCTAACCCTGTCTTAATAAATGGGCAGTGCTCCTTAGTGTCCAAAGAAATGTTCTTATTTTAGGAGATACTTTATTTTGACTTAACATTTGTTAAGTGTTGTCTTATTATTGTCCTATATGAATCTGGAAAAGGGGGGAAAAAAGGTAAATGCCAGTAGAGAATAACAACACAGAAACGGTACAGAGCCTTTGTGCAGCCTCTTAGTTGAGCATATTGAAGTGTTGCCAATTATGATTATGATTCCTAGAAACTTATTTTTAGTTGTTTACACTTATCTCCTATACATGGTTTTAAGTTCATTATACTACATTTAAGATTAAATGGGAGTTAGGAAATGCTCCATTTGTTATTGTTTCTAGAAATGAGGAAGATAATACTGGAAAAATTGATGTTCTAGACTAAGAGGGGTTTGAGAGGGCAGTTAGCATTCTCCCAGCATATCTTGTATTTCCTCTAGCACCTTCCTTCGCTTCCCATGTTGAGCTTAAGTGCAGATTAAAATAAAAGCTAATCATATGTAGACCATAAAGGAAATCGCAATAAATCGCCAAGGCATGAAGACATACGTGTATGTAACAGACCATGTGGAAATGAACTAGGACTCAGTAACAGAAAGGCAACTAGAAACTCTGCAAATATTTGATAATTAAGCAATAAGTTTAATATTTTATATATATTTGGAAAAAATAATCAATGAACCAATGAACTTCTGGGGAGACTGGCCAAGAATAAAAGAGAGAAAATACAAATTATCAGTATCAAGAATGAAAAGAAATATTACTATGTACCCTAATTACTTCATGGGTTGAATACTAAATCACAATGGAAAATAGGAAATATTTTGAATGGGATGATAATGAGATGTCAAACTTGTAAGATACAGCTAAAGCACTACTTAGGGGAAATACTTTTAAATGATTCCATCAGTAAATAACAAAAACCATTGCTATAAGCCTACATTTTAAGAAGTTAGAAAAATTAAACCAAATTTAACCAAATTGAAAGGGGTAAAGTATTAAGTCTAACAGTAGAAATCAATGAAATAGAAAATAATCAATAGAGAACAGCCAGAAAGTGGTTCTTCAAAAAGACTAATTTGATAAATCCTGAGCTAGAGTGCTGATGAGAGAAAACATGCACTATCAATATTAGGAATAAAAAACGAGGACATTAATATTGATCCATATATTTAAGCGGTTCTAAGAGGATGTAATAAATAATATGATATGGACAAATTAATTGAAAAGCGAAAAACTAGATTAGATACCTAAACCATTATTTGAAATTTACATGTAGAACATTACTTGTTAAAATGGAAGTGTTCTGATTCCTCACCACTATTAAGTTCTAATCTCTCAGTTAATTGTAAATTATTGTACTTAATATAAGGACCTCAAAATACTTAAGTTCCAGTGTTATTCCTTTGTAGGCTTGTTATGCCGCCTCTGCAGTTGGATATCTGACAGGCAGGTAAACAAAAGTGTATGCTTTATACCAATTTATCTTACTGTCTTTTTTGTTTTCTTTGTTTTCTTACTGTCTTAAACACAGGTTCTTAAGAAATTATTTTCTAAATGTCAAACAACAAACTGAATTACACAGAAATACCTTTGCTTTGAATACTTGTCTTAGAAAGTGACATCTGGAGTAAAACATTCAAGTTTGATTTTAAAAATTTGGGGCAGAGCTTTACATTTAAGGATTACTCTCTGTCAAAGATCAGTTGACATTTACTTGCTAAGAAATTAAAAGTGACACTTTCCCCCACATAAAAATGTACTCAGCAGCAAAAATTTGCTGCTGTATGAAGTTAATTTGATTTATACAAGATATAACCTCTTCAAAATATGCAGAGGTTAGTGAATACAGTGTGAAGATAAGTACCTTGTTTCTTGCAGAAAGACTGATACAATCTTTTTCTTCTCCCCCCACCCAAATTCAAAAGCTATTCTAGTAATTGCTTTACCAATTGTGGTAAAATTAAACTGTGTCCTGCCTTTAAAGTTCAAAAAGGTTGCCGTGTTTCGCCATGAAATGATAACGAACCAGGTATTGCATTTGACTTGCTTTCAATAAAATGAATTTTGCTTTTTTCTAGGCCGGGAGTTTGCCTTGTTGTTTCTGGCCCAGGCCTCATTCATGCCTTAGGTGGTATGGCGAATGCAAACATGAACTGTTGGTAATTGCTTTGTCGTTACTGAAAACTTTTTCCTAGAACTTACAGTGCATGACTTTACCTAGTGGAGCAAATGCTCATCTGGTATGGGAAGATGTGGAACCAAGCGCTTAAGAGAATGGCTTAGTAAAAAATTCAATTGAAAAGAGAATTAGGAAGAAAATAAAAAAACATTAATAACTCTTTAATGTAGAGATAAACACTGATAACATTTTGGGGTGTGTGTGTGAGTGTGTGTGTGTGTGTGTGTGTGTGTGTGTGTGTGTGTGTGTGTATTCATCTCTCTACACTGTAAGTGAAAACTTTTTTTTTTGAAAATTTTTTTTATTTGTATCTTTTACATTGTTTATTCCCCTTGGGTAACCCATCGCTTCTAGTTCCATCCATGTCACTGCGAATTGAATGCTGAATAGTTTTCCATTGTGTATATGTCCCACATCTTCTTGATCCAGTCATCTATTTTTGGGCATCTGGGTTGTTTCCATACTTTAGCTATTGTGAACAGTGCTGCAATAAACAAACGAAAACTTTTTTTTTTGAAGATCCCAGTTTGGTATATAGGAATATAGCTAATTCTTTACTATGTATTACATAATTAACAAGATACTGAAATTCTTACATTTATTGCGTTTTCTTTATATGCTTTTTTAGTACTTAACTCTTTGGTCTTGCCCCATTTCTCGTACTTTACCTGCAAAAGCATCTTAGATGGGGTTATTGATTGATTAATCAATCCATAAAAATCAATCAATCAATCCATAAAATATTTAGTCTTCCTAATGGGAAGAATATTATTTTCTTCTCTCTAGGTGTTTGTTACAGTTCCTCCTATCCTTTCTTCCTTCCTAGTCTTTCTCTTTCTTCACTTACTTTAGTCTGATTTTTTTTTAAAGTAATGTTAGGTTTATTTTATCTTTTTTTTCCTCCTTGAAGGATAAGAATTTAATTACTAAAGAATTTTTCTCATTCTGACATTTCTAACAGGCTCACTTATGAAAGTATGAAAAAAACCTTCTTAATCCCAAGAATAATAGAAAGGGGATAAAAATTCATTTTGTATCACCACATCTAGAGGTATACATCAGCTTCCAAAAGGGGTAGGGGAAAGAGGACATGGAAAAAAATGTTTACTATAAATTTCTTATTTTTCTGAAACTGAAGGAGGTTTCCCCCCTATCAGGTTGTTGCCTACATCTTTTTCTTATTGATAATTTTTAAGATAAAATGCAATATTCTCTCAACTTTCATCATATATTTATTATTCAGCAGATATTCTGTTGAATACATTTTGATCTCATTTGCAATTTTCTTTTGAAAAACTGAAAATACTGCAGGCCCTTGATTGTGATCGGCGGTTCCTCTGAAAGAAGTCAGGAGACGATGGGAGCCTTCCAGGAGTTTCCGCAGGTGCCCAAGGCTAAGATTTCTCCTCTAGAATTCAGTAGCACAATTGCATACTATTACGGTTTATGGCAAAGAAATAAAAATTGCTGTCTGCAAAATAAACAGCTAAAATAAAACATACCTGAGGTAATTTAATGGTAATTTCCCTCAACAACAAGACGGTCTCCATGTGGCTGGTGAGAAAGCTTAGGTTCTGCCCAGGAGCAGTCATTTGTCCAAGAATCACACTGTCTTAGCAGGCTGGAAATAAGTTCAAAGAGTTAAGAAGATGCAGAAATAAAAATGGTTTGGGGTTATGCCTCTCAGACTTTCCGGGAAGTGAAGAGTTGACAGGGAAATCCTACTTAAAAGGAACAATTAGCAAACTTGGACAAGTTCATTTTTATCTTAGAAGAATTTTAACTTTTAGTAAAGAGTGTCAGCTTCTCTACTCTCATCAGCAATTTAGGAGAAGGCCTGTTTTCCTGTGCTGCTATAAATGCTGGGTATTATAAAACTTGTTCATTGTTGTCAGTCTGAGAAATGAAAATTTGGTGTGTTTTGATTTGCTCAACCTTCTAAAAAGCTATCATTTCCTTCTGAAATATGCAGTGGGTTACCAAAAAACTGAACAGAAGGGTCAGATATAAAAAGGTTTATACCTCTGAGTCGTACTTTTAATTATCTTATTTGAATTATACTGTTAGTACCAAACATATCAAACGTAATTCTTTCATGAGGTAGACAACATACTCTAAAACCAGTAAATTTTGTTTACATATCAAAGTAGTTACATCAGTTGGGGGAAAGATTAAATAAAGCTAGTCTACCACTCTGGAGACCTAAAACAATGACAGTTTTCTTAGGTCCCCTTGGAATACAAAATAGTCCTGTCTAGCAGGAAAGGAAGTGATTTACCATACCATCCCAGAACCCATTTAAACAGTCTTCTCTGTTTGCATAAGTGAACTTTTGATAATAACTTTTAAGCAGATCTCATATTGGAATAATTTTCATGGTCTTCTGACTTCGGTTGAAGACAAAGACAAGCTTAAAGATGACAAGAGAGAAATGTCAAATTTAAGAAAATAATTACAAAACAAAGGTAAAAGCATTAGTTATCATTTTAGCATTTATTGAAATGTGGAAGACAGAAAATTCCTCTCAAACTTCAAAAGCAAATCTTGCACCTCTAGTATATTTGATTGTGCTCAGCTTAGATTTTTAAGAAACAGTTTAGGAAATGTGTTTTCTCCATCTTGCCTCTGAACATAATGAAAGTAATGATTTTCCTTCAGAAGAGTAATATGATCTGCAAGCAGAATTTTAAGTGATTTTCTTTTTGCATATAGGTTGAAGCTTGTAAATTATATAGCAAGTTCTCTGCCCGGCCAAGCAGTGTAGAAGCTATTCCCTCTTTTATTGAAAAGGTACAGTATTTAACAACAAGCCCTTCAAGTTAGCTGTTTTTATTCTCAATAGAATGAACAGCAATTAGTAATATATCCAGGTAACTAAAATCGTTACCATTTGTTAAAGAACTATTTACATTTTACTGTTCACTGCCATTATATCTAATTACAGAAACAGAAAGATAAAACAGTTTTAGAAAAGAGTTTCTCCTCTAATTTTTAAAATTATTTTTTAATTACAGGAAAGTAAAAGGAAAATTATAATTAACTCTTGCTTATGTCTGCAAAAAATCATTCCTGAATTTCTGAAAATGTCAATGCATATAAAGCCATCTCTTAGTTGATTTAACAACATTTTATAAATTAATTTTAGTTAACCAACATTTATATGTGAAACTATATTTGAGCTGTTTCAAAACCAGCTTTAAAGAAACATTTGACAAGTGTTACATCACTATTTCTGAAAACTTTGCCAAATTAGGGTTAGGAAGCAGGTGAAAGTACATGTTACAGAGTAGATACTGGTCAGGCAGAATCTAGTAGATAATTTCTATACTGAAGCCTAACAGAGCATGAATTTTAAAGACCTCAGTGACTTAAAATTTTTTTCCTATCTCTTTTAAACAAAAATATTTTCTAAAGTATTTAGAATCACTATAGGATATTTTGGTTTTAATTAAAAGTATTTACTTCATCTAAGAGTGTCCAGAAAAATTAAAATAATATTCATTTCATAATTTTAAATTATCTTTGAGTGAAATGATATACCAAGGGTTGAATTTTTAAAAATATTTTCTTCTATTTGTTATAAACATAGGCAGTGAGAAGCAGTATTTATGGTCGTCCAGGTGCTTGCTACATTGACATACCTGCAGATTTTGTGACTCACAAGGTGAATGTGAATTCTGTCAAGTGAGTAATGCTTACAGTGGAGTTCTTTCTTAATTGTATTGTCATAATGCTTAACTTTTTAAAAGTTTTAGAATTTGTCTAGCAGTTTCTAAGTAAATCTTCATTTATCTTAACCTTTCATGACTTAATCTTTAAACTGAATTCCAGTCAAAGGGCTCATCCTCTTAATTAAAATGGTTCTATTTAATACTTATTTTGGTTTAATTACTAAGTCAGAAACTTGGATTTCCTGAACACCTCATTTGAAAGTATTCTTCTAGTAACCATAAATAATATATCCCCATTAATGGTTGGTGGGTTATTGAGACTTCTCATAGTATATACCAAGAGATGAGGTGACTGTTGAATAGGACTCAGCATAAAAGATTTTAATTGCTCTCTGATTTAAAAATATTCCAACACAGATGTTACTATATTTGCCAGCTTCTGTTACTGCTTAAATAAGCACTGAATGAACAAGTACAGGAAATTTTCACCTGTTTCCAAGTTACTCCTGGTGTGGAAAGGTACTTGGGTTAATCTGTCACTCTAGGGGCCACTTAGAACATTCCTGCTATTGTGGACCAAGTGGGTCTCTAGTGACTGCAGAGAGACAGTGGATATTTCTGTACATTCAGTATACCTATGAGTGGTTTCTACTTGGGAAATCAGATAATACGCATGAGTATCTTGCATGATACTTGAACGTATTAATCAAAATCTTATTATTGAGGAGCATCAGGTACAATAACACTGTAAACCTTTTTAAATTTTTTGGTAAATGTTATTTACCTGTCCTTTTTTTCTATTATATGTCCCAGCTTTGTGCAGTGTGATGCTTATAAATTTGAATAAATGAAATAAAGCACTGAGGACTTGATGTACGGAAATAACCATGGCAATTTTATATTTCTTTTGCTAAAGTCTATTGTGATACTAAAATGTTGATTTACCCAGTGAGTAGCAATAGAGTGGCATAGATAAAAGCATGGACTTCGGACACAGCATGACCTAGTTCAGCCCAGCTCTGCCACATACCATCTGAGAACTCTGGGCAAGATAATTTCTGAGTTTTTCCTTCTCCAATGGTAAAATGGAGGTAATGATAATAACTCAGCTCATTGTTTATAAAATTAAATAAGAATAAATGGCACATAATAAGTATTAAATATTAACTTTTAGTATGTTTTTAACTATTATCCATTACTACTACTATTATGCAAAGTCATTATCTCAAATTTCTTGTCAGTGAATTACTTTACTATTAGATGCTACTCAGAAATAATTATAAATTTACTAGATGTAATATAGATATTATTATACAAGGAAAGTCTGTCTTTTAGGGCTGCAGGGGATGATTTTAAGTCTTGATACCTATAATTTACTTTAAAATGGCTTAGCAAAGAATATAAATGCATGTTTATGTGTATATGTATGAAGGAAATGTGGAAAAATGACATTAGTTGTTGTATCTACATGGTGAGTACAGAGGATTTACTGGCCTCCTTTAATCAACAGACTCTCTGTTCCCAGGTATACGGAGTGCTGCATGCCCCCTCCCATTAGCATGGCCGATACCGCTGCTGTCTACACGGCAGCTTCTGTTATCAGGAATGCCAAGCGGCCCCTTCTTATCATCGGGAAAGGTAACATTGACTGGAACTCTAAATCGTTCCAGGCTTTTGTGAAAAAAATGCTGATTCTAGAAATTTTCTACATTATTAACATGTGTTCTAATATTTGAAATTGTAATGAGTTCTCTCCCTCCATTCAGCTATATTTATTAGTTCTGAAAATGCCTGGAGAGTTTGTCCTTTTAAGGAAATATCACCTAGACACATTTCATTCTTTTACAAGAAAATGTGATTTTTTTCCATTATAAAAATAATACATGATCTTTTTTTAAATTTTGGATTCCAAGGTAATTTGATAGGGGGGAGCATTATGTTGTAAATGAACATATGCTATACAATTACTGGGATTCAGTAGAGAATATTAAGTTCTGAATATGGGGTCATATTCTTCTAGTCCTGGAAAAAGTATAAAATGAAATAGTTGAAAAATATATATTGTGGCCTGATGACATTAGTAGTTAAATTATCCCTTCTGGGTTAATTTCAGTGTCATCAGGGCGTATGGTTATTCTGTGCATTTTACACAACTGTATAAACAAATGATTTGTGACTCCTTTGAGTCAACCCTATTGCAATCACAGAATTGCAAAGCCTCTGAAGAGAGCTTTGGTGCTTTAAGCACTGCTGCCCCTTGTTCACATGTCTGCGTCTACACTAGGAGACTGCAGTCCAGGTCAGCTGGTGGTGAGGAGCAGTGTGTGAAGTCATGAGACTTCCCTGTCGGTCAGAGTCCTTCCCTGCCCACCTGGGCCTCCCAGTAAGGCTAGTGCTGTGTTTAGGGACTTGTGAATAGTCCTTCAGTGGGACCAAGGCACAGAATGGCAAGTGAGAACAGTACAGCTTTTGTTTTGGAGTAGACATCCTTCAGAACACTTGGGAATATTACCAGGGGAAAATCAAAGCTATTGCTTTCTTAAGCATTTTAAAATACCTAAGGTACAAAGTGTAGTCACATTCGTCTTGAGTTTAAGGTCCACATAAGCAAGAGCCTATTTGAGAAGTTCTAAAAGCAATTCCATGTGAATTATTTTAAGGGCCACAATGCCTGGAGCTTAACTGACTTGCACCTCTTGTAGGTGCTGCTTATGCCCATGCAGAGGAGAGTATCAGGAAACTGGTGGAGCAATGTAAGTTGCCATTTTTGCCCACCCCCATGGGAAAGGGTGTTGTCCCTGACAACCATCCTAACTGCGTGGGTGCTGCCAGATCCAGGTATGTGCCCCTCCAGATTTTAAACACAACAGCTTGGTAGAATTTAGGCTAATTTAAATAATTTTGTGACTTTAATGATAATCTAGGAGTTCTGAAAGAATCATGTAATTTTAAGCACAGCTGTTTCTTTTTAGACTTTAAAGATGTCGTCCACCGTCATTTGTATCAAGATGGTCTTTAGATGGATATTACTTTGACAACCACACTAATATTAGTACAGCCAACTTTGCTGTCTTTTCATCTACCTCATTCATCTTTGCTGATTAAAAAATTAGAAGTTTGACAAAAATGTTAAAATATGTAAAATCAAGCTATTAGAAATATGCTTATCATTTTTTGAAAGCAATTCAGGAATATGAATCAATTGTCTTAAAAATATCTGCTTTTTGGAATCAATATGAAGGCTGTTTTAAGATTCAAGCATAAAGACGTGCAACCCAGTATTATTAATAACAGAAAATGTCCAATAATTGAGAAAAGATTAAATTGTTTGGTGTATTCAGCCAATGTGTTACCTTTAAAAATTATATTTTTAAGAACTTAATGATAAAACATTTACGATAAACACAGATGCTGAAGTAGTGTTAAACTAAATAAACTAAACTACGTAAAAATATACTTGCATAGAAAAAAAGGCTAAATGAAAATGTCAGGATTTTTACAATAGTTTTATAAGTTGATAGTATTTATTGGGCAATTTTGGTTTTTCCTTTATGCTTTTTCCAGATTATCTATGGTGAACCTGTATTAATTTTCTAATGATTAATTTGTTTCATCAGTGAAATAAATCACAGATAGTCATATGGCAGTATTCTTATATTTCATCTTTTAGACTACTATTTAAGTAGAATAGCTACTATTCTGTTTATCTAAATAGTAATAGATTATTTTAATCTGAAAAATCAAATTCACATAGAAGGTGATTCTGAAGACTGATCTAAGCTCCAAATTATTTAGATTGCCCCAAATACTTCAGAAATTAATTTTAGAGTTATTCAAATAGAAATACAGATAGACTGTGTTACTAATACTTTTCTTTTTGATAGGGCTTTACAGTTTGCTGATGTAATTGTGTTATTTGGTGCCCGATTAAACTGGATTTTACATTTTGGACTTCCTCCAAGATATCAACCAGATGTGAAGTTTATCCAGGTACCCCGAGAGCAGAGATTTAAGATCAGAGCTATCAGTAGTTTATTGTTCTCCCTCTCTGCCGTTAGCAGCTTGGCTTTCTTTTTGGCTTCTGTAAAGAACCATTTCTCTCCTTTTACAATAACAGAATTGTATAGATTTTAAGTATAGGTACCAAAGCAACCTGCCTTTTCAGGTGTAAGAAACATAATGAGTTACTTCTAACTAGAAAACCTTTCACAATCAAGTTTTAAATAGTGTGAAGAGAATATTTTGCCCTTTCTTCATAGTTCAAGTATATTTAGATATAGACAAGAGATTTAAGTGGGATGATACATTAGAACAAAGCATTTAGCATCACTAGGAACTGAGTTGTTCTTTTAAATGCTAAAACTTTTTTTTTAAAGATTTATTTATTTATGTATACAAGCTGGGGTACAGGCCAGAGACGAGAGGGTTCACCAGAGACAGAGTGGGGAGCAGAACAGGCAGATCGACGTCAATACACTGCTGAGGGGAGGAGGAGATTGTGATAAATGCTCAAATTTGAGAATTTTTGCTCTAAATAGGAATGCCAATGTAACTAAATAGAACCTTATTAGTGATTAGATCCAAAATTATAACTGATCATGTCAAATGCGTTCCTGTATGTATAATGGAACAATACCAAAATTCTACAGAGTAAATTTTAAAATGAGGGAAGATGATGCGCTTTTCATGTTAGCTATGATCCTCATAGTTGTACGGATTTTTACTTTTATTACAGAGCTTCTTAAATATCAAATTTTTCTTTATCATATGTTATATATACACAGTTCACTTATTCAGCCTTAATTGCCTTATCAGAGATTTTTAAGAATGAACATGGTTTGTTATTTAGCCTTGTCTCTCTCTTAGGTTGATATCTGTGCGGAAGAATTGGGGAACAATGTGAAGCCTGCTGTGACTTTGCTAGGGGACATAAATGCCGTCACTAAGCAGGTAAGAGCTTTTGCCAGTTTTAGTTTATGTGGCTTGGTCTTTAAGGGATAATCATTTCATGAAAATATTTTAATCTTGGTTCACTTGGTTGGATATATTTTTTAAACAAAATTTGCAATGGAAAGCTGTTCCTAAATATAGCTTTGGAGTGTTCTTAAATATACTTTGGAACCCAGTAAGCCCAACCCCTTGAATATAGAACATTTTTACATGCAAAAGTTAAGCATTTTTTGGAGCCTGGTTGAAAATTTAAGGTAAGCAAACAGCGGTATACTAAGCGGGATTCAGCTCTCCAACAAAATTATAATCTAGCTTCCAGAGAAACTAAATTTACAGCTCAGAAATGGCTTTACATACTAGAAAAAAAAAACTAACTTAGTATTTCTTTAGTCAATAAAGAGATTTTTACTCTTTAAACTGTTGTCCATGGCTTTTCCAGATTTTTATTATTTGTACATAATATGTAGGTTTCATTGTGGCAGTAGATATTGTCACCTTTCTTATTTGATTTGGGGACAGGTTGGTATTGTTATGATTACACAACATTGTAATCCCTGATCACATATTAGAATACTGGTGCATTTGGTTGGTATTCCTGGGAATCCCTTATTATTTGGGGCTTCCAGCCCCAAATATTTAAGGCATGATTTCTTTCTAGTATCAAAGACTAAGGAGGACTGAAGAGCCTCTGCCTGTGAGGCGTGGGGAGGTAGAACTTCACTCTGCCTGTAGGGATCCTGCCCCTGGCATCTGGTAGAAGTCCACACTGATCCAAACAAAACTTCCACGTTTCCAATTTATGTTCTGCTAGTTTTTGCTACCAAGAGGTTTAAAAAACAAACAAAAAAAGAATATGAGTGAAGCTGGTAGTGAAGCAGTTTGTCTTCTTCAAGGAAAGATTTTTGTGTTAAGATTTATTTTCAAAAAGAAAAGAAAAAGTTTGTGATTTTTCAGCTTTTGGGACAATTCGATAAAACGCCATGGCAGTATCCTCCAGAGAGCAAGTGGTGGGAAACTCTGAGAGAAAAAATGAAGAGTAATGCAGCGGCATCCAAGGTAATGCAGGACCCACTGACACTCAGAAATGTTTCACGCTCAGCTCTGCCAGGATGTCATATCCCCATTACTAAAAATCACCACACTATGCAAAGCCATGCAGAAGCGCCATAGGACTTGTGGGGAAAAGGACTTAGGGGTGAAACTCTCAAAAACTTTGTGAAAAATTAAGATAGGAATGTAATAAAAGTGGTAATGAAGGTTTATGCATGTTAAATGGTTAAGAAATACACTATAGTAAATATGGCACTTTACCTTGAAAAAGACCTGAAGTTTCTTGTGGAAGTGGGTGTCAGGAGGGCTGCGGTCTGTGAGTTACTGTGGTGAGGGGAAGGAGTGGTGAGGTTGGACAGGAAGCCCTGGGAGCCAGTGTGTGCTTGTGGCTCATTGTCTGCAGTTTGACATCGACCTGGGACCACAATTAGGTCTTTAGAAACCTTAAATCCTGGTGCATGTTTTCCTACCTTTAAGATACAGATCATTCAAGGCAAGCTTTATACATAGCTTTATCATCAAAATTGAATTATTGACCCAATATATATCCTTTTTAAAAAAACTTCAGATTAATCAAGTATAGCTGATGTGTAAAATTATAAGATATTTAAAATGTACAATGATCATTTATGTTGCTGTTGTATAAGGGTTCTCCCTGTCAAGCTAGGAAACAGAGCCATCACCTCACATATTTTTCTTTTCTTTTTTTCTTCTCTTTTGGGTGAGATATCTATAGTGTTTTTCAAATAATTGGAAATTATTTTGTGACTCTCTTATCTGCACTTGTGACTTTGTCTGGTAGCTAAAGACTTTGGAAACTAGTTATCCTTGAACAACCAAACCATCCACTACCAGCACTAAAATAAGCCAATTCTGGAAGGTTTGATGATTTTAGTTTATAGCCTTTGTATTTAGATGGTGCTTTCTCTTTGGAAGAAAGGTTGATCCTGATTTTTTTTCGCTATTTTGTGTGTTTTTATGGATCTGAGTTCAATTGGATGCTGTTTTCTGTGTTTGCTAGTGCTTCTCACTGACAGAATTTTGCATAAGCATATACAAAATTCAAGTGATGCTATCTTATTTCCTAAAATATCAGTCATCTTGGAATAAATTTGCATTTTCAAAACAAGTATAATTGGTTATCCATGATTCTATCTTACATTGGAATAGAAGAGTCTCTTGCTCTGCTGAGTGAGCTAAGCAAGGCTCTTAAATTAGAATTTAAATCAGTGACTTTCTCCTATCAAGAACTAATCTCAGTTCTATTTCCTGCATGATATCATGAGTCATCCCTCCTTTTCTCTAGGAATCACCTTAGTTTAAGATGGAAGGAACTTGCTTCAGAAATACAGGAGGGTCCCTCATCCATCTTGAGTATAATCTCCAGCAGATCAAAAGAAACATAGGATTTGGAGGCTGTGCTGGAACCACATAGGACTTACTACTAAAGCCCACAGATACTTGCTCAGCTCTAAAATGCGCATGGCTAGACCAAGGCATTGACTTTGCTGTGTTTTCTCCTTTCAGAGACATCTTGGAATAGGGAAGATAACATATCCCATTTACCTTTTAGTACATGGGGGGAAGAACTAGATTTTCAGACTTTCTAAAATCCTGAGTTCACTTTTATTTTAGGCATAGGTCCATATTTCAGAAGAAAATATTCTAGAATAAAAATTTCACTTTTTCTAAGGCAGTATTTTTTCCTAAATGTGCTCAAATAAGACTGTGGTTTTGTTTAAGCTAGTGCTTCTAGTTATTGTTACTATAGGGCTTCTTAATCTTTATGATGCTAATGTGCATTGTGGAGCATCAGAAAAAGAACAGTTTCTGACTTACTGGGTTGTCGGAAAAGTCATGCTGCATTTTTGCTTGAAAAACATGAAAAATATGTCATGGCTTTTCTGACAGCCCAATATTTGATTGTGTCCCAAGATGGGACACTAGAAGCCATTTTCTTAGCACAGTCCCCCAGGACTGTTCATAAATGGCCACTTTTCATAGTGCCATTTGAGGACCTTGTCACTTGAAGTTGCTGCCTGTTTCCAAATAGGTTTGATAGTAGTTTATTGCCATTATTTATTTTCACTGTATTTTAACCTAACTGGATTATATATCTCTGTAATGTTTTAGGAATTAGCTTCCCAAAAATCCTTGCCTATGAATTATTACACAGTGTTCTTCCATGTTCAAGAACAACTGCCCAGAGACTGTTTTGTGGTGAGTGAAGGAGCGAATACGATGGATATTGGACGCACTGTGCTTCAAAACTACCTTCCTCGTCACAGGTGAGGCTTCCAAAAAAAAAGAGAAATTATAGTGAGTTAAATTCGAGACTTTAATGATGCAGCTTAATAAAACATTTGAGAAGTATACAAGTTTGGTGGATGAGGGCTTACCTCATAAATGTTCTCTGAGGCCAGGCCTTGTAGAGTTTTTACACTCGAGGTGTCCTTGTGCTCATGTGATCCGTTCTAAGGGCATAGTCATAATCTTCCAAACAATCACGAGTGACTTTTTCCTCTTGTTCCGCTCGGCCTTGACGAATAAGTTCCTCACAGCCTAAAAATGTTATATTGAAAAGAATGGTTTTATTGTTCTTTATTTTTCGATGAGCCCTGTGAAGATGCTAGCTTGGCCCACCACCACAATCACCACCTCATGACACACCCCGGGGGTTTCATTTTGACTCCATTCCCCAACAGGCTGGATGCTGGTACTTTTGGAACAATGGGAGTCGGTTTGGGATTTGCCATTGCAGCTGCTATGGTAGCCAAGGATAGAAACCCGGAGCAGCGGGTCATCTGTGTGGAAGGAGACAGTGCCTTTGGGTTTTCTGGCATGGAATTGGAAACCATTTGTAGGTAAGACAGCATCCTGAATCACAGCATTTCTTTTTTCAAAATATGAAAGCTAGGCATGAGACCCACTCACCTAACACATACTTAGAAAGTGCTCACCAGGGCCTCCCTGGTGGCGCAGCAGTTAAGCGCTGCGCTGTGGAACTGTCGGCAGCGGTGATGCGAGTTCGACGCCCGGCCAGGGAGAATCCCACATGGTGCGGCAGACCTCTCCTGCCTCGCCCGCTGCTCCCCTCAGCAGTATATTTCTGATCTGCCTGTTCTGCTACCCGCTCTGTCTCTGGTGAACCCTCTCGCCACCCCAAGCCTCTGGCCTGTACTCCAGCTTGTATGTATAAATAAAAAAAAAAAAAAAAAAATCTTTAAAAAAAAAAAAAAGAAAGTGCTCACCATCCACCCAGTACCCTGTGCACCTCACTGTGCCATGTCCTGATACACAGGGTTTTCCTCATCCGGAACAGCACGTTCCTGACCTCTGTCCTACAGGGCCTGGACCTACCGAACTGGAGGGAGTGGCTTTGAGGTCACCAAGAAAAGCTTTGTCTTCTGCAGGGAGACAGAGAACCAGGTGGTTAAGAGGCTGGCCTGGCTCAACAACAGCAGAACCAAGCGATAGGCTCAGTCACTTCATCTAGCCTCAGTCTCTGCTCACACAGGGATAGGACTAATAGTAGTTACTACCTGAGAGGACGGTTGTGAGGAAATGAGAACATCTGAGTAGCGCTTGAGGTGACAGCTCAGTGAAGGTGAGCTCTTCAGACTGAAGTCGCGAGGATTCATGCAGAAGCTCACGACTTGTAACCCTCTAGACGTATGGGAAGTTTTCTTCCCCCAATTATTTAAACCATAGTAAAACCATTCTTGTCTTAGCAAGGGGTCTTATTAGTGCTTTTGTAAATAAATCATGATTGGGACTGTCAAAACTTTGGTATATCAAACTTTTAAGATTAGAGGGTAGTGTGTGGCTGTGAGAGTGTCTATGTTGATAAACAAGTGATACTCACCCAAAAGGTGATTTGAGAGGAAGTTGACTCCCTTTGAGCAAAGAGAGCAAGCAGGTCCCACAGTCCTATGACTTAGCAGCATGCAGTTTAGTTTTGTTTTTCCATCTTATATCAGAAACAAAAAAAAGAAACAAAAACCCATTTTCTTTGTCTATCATTCATAAAATTTAATCAGCTTTTTTCGGTCTTTACCTTATTATTGCACATTGCATATTGTTAAATACCCTCTTCTCTAACTTTTAGACCACGGAATGTTTTTCTAATTTTGGGTGAAGTGATTGGAAAATGGAATGCTAATCACTGGCATACCTCCCACAGCATCTAGCAAGTCCTGGTAGTCTAGGAGGAATTCATTAAAAAAGAAAGGCACTTTCAAACTATGCCACCTGGAGTTTCAGAGTATCACCACCTGGATCTATGAAAACCAGGGTTCAGAAAGCTCAGTGATTTGCCCAAAGCCCATAGTTACATAGTGGTAGAACAACAATGCCCCCCCACCCCTAATCTTGTATTCCAAGTACCATCCATGATGTTTCTGTTAAAGATTTTGATATTTTTCATTAGGATAACAATGCTTAATTTTTAGTTTCACCCTAATTTACGAAAAAAAAAAAAAGCATATGGATAACTGTCCATTTTTATGTTAAAATCTCAGTCCAAAGCAAACAAATTGCTTTAGAATAAAAAATGATTTCCTCTCAATTTTAGGTATGACTTACCAATCATAATTTTGGTGGTAAATAATAATGGAATTTATCAAGGCTTTGATGCAGATACTTGGAAGGAAATGTTGAAAACTGGAAATGCTACTGCAGTGTAAGTAACCCAGAACAATGTGCATTTTCTTTCTCTCATCTGTTTTAATCTGTCTTTTGAAAATCTGTATAGGAATGTGCTCCTGCAGTAAGAGTGTCACTTGTGTATTGGCTGTTCTCATGGGCAGGAACCCCATCTGCCTGGTTCCTCTCTGCACAAACACCCATGATCAGATGCTTCGATAAATACTTTATGATCAGGAAGCTTCTAAGACTTGGATAGAGGAGTTCGATGTCTCAGCCTTGTTGATGAGCTTAGTGTCAAGTGCTCCTGGTCCTAGATTGTGTACATGTATTTGTGATCCAGAGGTCCTCCTTCCTCTGACCACTTAACTAGACCTTGATCATCTAATGGCAGAGCAATACTGTGGGATAGTATTGTAACCAGCTCTGGGGTGTGAGAGGTGTGAATTTGTGAGTCAGCCTGCTTGGAGCAGGGTATGGGGATGTTTGCTTATGTCTCACTGACATCATTTGTTGTTGTTATTTGCTGTTTTGCAGTAACCATTCCTCTTTTCCCTCTTGTTCTTTTGGATTCATAATAAGATGATGGTATCACCTGTGTGATCCAGCACAGTAGCCACTGGCCACATGTTGCTATTTAAAGGAAATAAAATAAAAAATTGAGTTCCTCATTCTAACTAGTCACATTTTACGTCAATTCCTATGTTGAACAGCACAGATAGAAACATGTCCATCATCACAAAAAGCCCTATTGCCTGTTGCTATACATAACATAAAAAATAGATGGAAAGTTTAGTATACTGGCCTCTCAGTTTAAGAGTTAGACATAAAATAATGCCTTTCAGTTCAACTCTAAATGTCCCACCAATTATTTAAGAGAATGACTTTCTTTCTCTCAACTGTGACCTTCTCTTTCAGGGCCCCTCCAGTCTGTCTCCTGCCAAACTCACATTATGAACAGGTCATGATTGCATTTGGAGGCAAAGGCTATTTTGTGCAGACACCAGAAGAACTCCAAAAATCCCTGAGGCAAAGCCTGGCAGACAGAACTAAACCCTCTCTTGTCAATATCATGATTGAACCACAAGCTATGCGGAAGGCCCAGGTAAATGCAGTTGTGAGACAGACAGCAAGAAATGCATCACCTCTCCCACCCCTCAAAGTATCTGCCAAATAGAATACCCTGTTATTTACAGAGTTCTTTCTAAGCCATTTCTGAGTGTGGCACTTTCCATTTATTTGTTCAGTGAACATTTGCTTAGCTATGCATGCTGTGTCAGCTGCTAAGAATAGTATTATGAGCAAAACCAGGCCCAGCCCTCGCTTCATAGAGCTTCCAGTCCAGTAGGGGATAGGGGCAGTCCACTCACCTTACAACTGACTCATGACAAATGCACCATGACAGATGGAGGCCCTTGCTCTGAAGGAAAGGAAACCAGTTTTGAATGAACATATAACAAAGGAACCTGATTTATAGTAGGATCACAGAGAAGGCTTCTCAGAGGAAGTGATGCTTAAACTGAGGTCTGTAGAGTAAGGATGGGCAGACTCAGCAAAGGCATGGAGAGATGTGCAGAGTCTCTGACAGGAGGGAGCCTGGCGAGCCTCAGGAACTGAAAGAAGCCCGGAGTGGCTGGATGACCATGGAGGAAGCACGATGGAAGATGTGACTGTTCTGGGACAGTTTGTGCAATTACCTATGAAATTAGTTACTTTTGCCTCTAAAGCAAAGTTTCTGTGTCGATTATATCAGTAAAATAAATGCCAAGTATGTGGAATAATCCTCTCCCAAGAGCAGAAGAGGAAGTTGCCTTTCCTGCTACCTTGCTATCACCCACTCTTGCATTACTTGACACCCCACATATCAGCTACTGTTCACAGCAGGTCATTTTTTCAAATAGTTTCTGTCTTGGGTCTTTAAACATATTTGCTGTGTGGTCTTTCTCTGTTTTGACAAATGAGCAAACAAGTAACTTGGATAGCTCACGAAATGTAAATTAACCAATTTAAATACTATAAAAGATAGAATTCTACTGAAATTCTGTTTCTGTAAAAACAGATTCAAAGACTTTGATGCAAGGAATAGAGAGGAATAAGGTAGAAAATCGTTAACAAAACAGCAATGTACATACCTATGAATAATTGCTTTAAATGTAATGGACTAAGTTCTCCAGTCAAAAGACAGAGTGGCCACTTTTATATACAAAGAGATCCACTAACATGTTGTCTATCAGAAACTCACATCAGATGTGAGGACACACAGATTGAAAGTGAAGGGACAGAATAAGATATTCAATGCAGGTGAGAAATAAAAGAAAGCAAAGATGGCGATAAACAAAAAGAAGGGCATTATATAATGATAAAAAGCTCAAGCCAACAAGAGGATGTGACATTTATAATATTTGGATGACATTTATAATATTTGGACACCCAGCATAGGGGTACTTAAATAGATAAAACAAACACTCACCAATCTAGAGAGAACAATGGAGATTAATGCAGCAAGAGTAGGGAACTCGAAGCAAAAAATTCTCATCAAAGAAAAAAGGTATTTTTGAGACTCTCTGTAGCGACTGACACTAACTGCTGTTATTATGTTGATTATTTCATAATACGTACAAATATCAAATCATGATGTCCTGTGCCTAAAACTAACATAGGTTTTATGTCAATTATGCTTCAGTAAGAAAAGAGATGTTGGCATTTACTTTATAGCAGAGAAAAGAGGTAAGAAGGACGGTAATAAGGAAAATGCACCAAGTAAATAGGCCAAAAAGGGCATGCAGTAGGTGACCTTAGCAGGGATTTTTGTGGAGTAAGCAGACAGGCTTTTTAAGGTAAGATTAGCAAATTCCAGAACCTACACTCTGTGGGCTTATTGATTGCTTTTTATTTATTTTTAAAAATCCATTTGTTGAAACAACTTATGCTAGCCAGATATGAAGTAGATGGTTTTTAAACCTCATGTCATTGTATTTATAATCATAAATCTACTTCCCAGTGCCTGGTTAGTTTTGCCCTTCTCCTGGCATCAGGGTGTCAGAATGCTAGCCGAACTAAAGCTGCCCTAATAACGGCTTGATAAACGTGTACTCAGAACACACACAGAACATACAGTCTTGAGACCGGTGTTAGTCACAGAAGAGCCCTGATGACCTGCTCCCTCTTTGCTAGTGAATTTAGCTTTCTGAAAAATATTTCTAATGATCTGTCCTGCAAGTTCTCAGATTTTTGGGGGGTATTCCTGGCGAAGGTCTTATCTCTTCTTTTATAATTTCATGAGGATTAATTAACCTTATAGTTCTTGTATGTACCACTTTCACATTGTTTTTCTCATTCCCATAGAATTCACATATTACAGTTTTCAAGCTGTTGGTTTTGCATTGATTGTGTGTCCACCTGCTATTCTCTCAAACTCACAGTGTAGACTGGCGCTTCCTGCTGTGACACAGAGAGGGCCACTCTCTGCAATGGTCAACATCCAGGTGTCCCCCCCACCACACACACACCTATGTTAGTTTCAGGAGAGGGATGGGGTTCTTCAGTGAACATCTCCAGGGCACTGTGCTTCCTACCCAAGTTCTTCTCAGATCTGGGAGTTCATCCCCTTTTGCACCTCCTTCAAGGCTTCTCTTTTGTCAAGTGTACTTCTGTTTTTTTTTCTGGTTGTTTTCTTTTTTGTGTGTGTGTGTGCCCTGTGACTATTAATGAGGGAGAACCCAAAGTCAGTTCAGGTGTTTTTTTTTTTGTTTTTTAGGACAAGACAGCTTGCTTTCCTAATAGATTTTTAGCTCCTTTGTGGGAAAAGACAAATCTTGTTAACCCCCCACTATGACAAATGTGGTTATAATGGGACTTTCAAATTTTAAAGCAAGCAAAACAGGGAGACTATAGTTTGAGACAGTTATTTCGTTTGACTGAATTCTTGTTGTCTTTTCTTTTTCTAGGATTTTCACTGGCTGACCCGATCTAACATGTAACATGTAAAGATGACAGTGAGTGTTCTGGAGGAGTTATTTCTATGTTGTAAGAGGCATTTAATCTTCTACAGCAAAATTACTTAATAAAATTGTGCAAAGCAAAATAAAAAATACTTTTGATATTTTCTAGTAAAGGAATTGATTAAAAACAGAAATCACCAGCCTACCACAGAAATCACCATTTCCAGATGAAAGAAGAAAAGGAGTTACAATAGCATTAACTGTTCAACTGCTAGTTAACATATCTGTTCTTTTGTGTAAATCCATTCTTAAAATCATGTATCTTTTTAAAACATCTTCTGAAGTTAAAAAGCTCCGGTTTCCTGATACAGAGGATGGTCAGCAAGCTGTGATACAAAGGTTCTTTTTACCTCATAGCTTACCTGTGACCGCTTCATCCTTTAGTCTCCCCAGTGTTTAATGGAGCTCATTTTGTACTTCATGAGCTGGAGTTTGGTTTTATTTTGTTTTTCTAGAAAAAACTTATTGAGTCAAAGGAGAAATCACACCCAAACTAGTAATTTCAGGGAATATTTGGATTAGTCACTTTGCTTATGTGCCATTGAGAGTCAACAGCCTTAATATAAAAAGAACTTGTAAATGAGGAAAATGTTACAAAGGTCATGAATGTATAATGAACTGAAAATATAAATGATTAAAAGTAAGATTATGAATAAACATGGATATATGTTACACTGAAAAATCGTTTTTTGGCCTATGCACTTGGCAAAGTACTTCTTCAATTATATTTCACAACAGGAGTGAGGACGTGAAGTGGTTGCTGCTGTTACTGTGGTGGAAGTTGAAACTGGTACATATCCATGATCAGTTCTATCAGTGTTTGCATTTGGAATCTAAAAATATTCAGACCCCATAACCTTTGACCCAGTGAGCCTACTCAGTGAATGTACCCTGAAAAAAAAATATTTGGTCAAATACAAACATGACCATTCAGCATAGTTTTATTTAGTAACAGCTCTAATATAAATGATGTTTATAAGACAACATCGGTTACCTGCTGGCATCATAAAATAAAAATCACGTTAAAGAATGTTCACTAATGGAGAAACCGTCACAACATAATACTATGTGACACAGGCAAGCTACAGGATGGGCGGGGCCGGTCAGGTTATACTCCCAGACCGTGCACACCCCCCCCCAAAAAGACAGGACTGTGGGTAATTTTTACTTCCTCTTCATTCTTTTCCTTCTTTTTATAAATTTAAAAATTACATAATTTTTATCATCAGAAACATTGTTTTCAAGGACTATCAGAAAGAGAGTATTTTCAGGGTCATTAGTGTTTATTATCTGCCATTTTCTATGAATGGGAGCTTAGGACCTTATATCTAACTTCAGCTTGTTTGCCACCAGACACATCAGACTTGTCTCCATTGGCCAGTTAGGGGCATAAGTGACAAGGTGGACTGCAGCTTTGAGGTGTGAACCCAGAAGATACCTGCAGTGAGGTGTGGAGTTACAAGACAGTTCCCTGAAATTGGGTCCAGGCAGCAGGGACTCGGAAGAACTTCTAAGAAATACACTAGAGGGCTTGGACTGCATGACAGCAGTGTCGAGGCACGCTCAGAGAGGGTAGCTCGTGTCGCCCACCGTGACCCACTCTGCCCATGGACTGTGCCTCTGGCAGCTAAGGGCAGCACAAAATTTTTCTAGAAGGTAGCTTGGAGGATTTATGAATTGAACTATGTCATTTGAAAAAAAAAAAAGTTCCTTTCCTGGCCTTATTAAAAGAAAGGGGAGGAAATGTTGGCAGGTTAATAGACTGTCCAGCAGAGGTCAGTCTGAGCATGTAAGGGGCAGATTAGTCCAGGAGCACTTTGATAAAAGTATCCTTTTACTGTTTATCTTGTAAAAGTGATCTTAATATTAGTCTCCTAGTAGACATTTTTCCTAGGAAAGATCAGCTTTTGAATAAGCTTCCAAAATGAAGTTATTGGATGATGGTCAAAACTTACTTTGACAGGACATTAAACCTAGTTGAGTAACGAACACTTAGATGATCCTGTATGTTGAGTACTCAAGTGCCAAGATGGATTAAACACAGGAGGATTTTTCAAGGAAGACACACCTGTGACATACCCCAAAGGAACTGGAAAAGACAGGGAGATCCACCAGCCCCCAAGGGCTGCAGACCTGACCCCAGGGAGGAGGAAGCGGAGGGAGAAGGGGTGGGAGCACCCTGGTTGCTGAGTATCCTAGGAAAGAACAGTGAGGCTTCTCTACCAGGTCTCTCTGGGGCGGGCCCACCATTGACCCTAGTCTCAGAGACTCAGAAGGGGAGCAGCACAAAGCCTGGGGGGCCTGGGCTCTGCCCAAAGGCCTTTAGACTTGGAACTGAAAAATAGGGACTTAGAAGACCAGGGACCTGACCCATCCATCTGCAGCTAGTTTTTAGCGACAGGCCAGATGCTGCTCTTGGACAGAGTATGAGAAGCCTGAGTTTCTCTCCTGGCTCTGTTTTGGTGGTTATCCCGACTCTCTGGGCCTCAGTTTCCTCATCTCTACCACGGGGGTAATGGAAGGCCAAACTCAGAGTCGTATGGTACATGTGCTGTTTATAGCAATGCTTAGCACACAGCCTGGCACTGAGCTCTTAGATAGCCCTTAGCCCCTCTCCCCTCACTCCTTCTCATCTCTGAATCCCAATCCCCACTGAGTCAAGGGTCAAGAAAAATCAAGCTGTGTCCATCTGTGGGATCTTCTGGTTAGAGAAATCTCCAGGTCCATAGAGTCACTGTGCCTTTCTTGGCACCCTGCAGCCCACTGTGGCAGGGCTCCCTCCAACATTTCATTTGGCCTCCTTCCTTCCACACCTCAGCACAGGCCTGGGCTGTCAGCATAAACTCAGGAAAAGGCACAGAGATTTGAGCAAAACTGAATTAGCCAGGCCAGTCGGCGGCCGGGAAGTCATATGCTGCCTTCCCAAACCAAATTGAAATTATTTTTAGATTATACGCTGCTCGGCATTATCCACGGCACAGCTCCCAGCTATTAGGGCACATTGGAGAAAATCGGCTGCACCCAATGAAAGGATATTTCAGAAGCCGCTTGCCACTACTAAGCCCCTGTGTTCTCCTTTGTGAAAAGAACAGTAGAAACAGACCAACGGTTCTCAACCTTGGTCACTTGTTAAACCAACTGCAGAGCTTTTGAGAACCCTGATACCCAGGCATGTCCCAGCCCGAAGGCCTTAACCTCTTTTTGGTGGGACTCAGACGTAAGTCTTTTTAAAGCTCCCAAGTGGTTCCCTGTGAAGCTCATTTGAGAACCAGTGAAAGACAATTTCAAAACCTCCTTCCAGCTCTAATTCCAGGGACAGTAACCTTGAGCAGGGCACCGTATATGCCTAACTTAATTCATCAAGCAGGAATTGTGAGGTGAGTATTCCAGCAGTTTTGTAATTTATGTTCTTAAATTGCCTACACTCAGTCATGTTCCTCTTTGGCATCTTGGTCACTCAGTGTTTACACACATAATTCTTTTTTCCCTACATAGTTATTGCTTCATACGTTGGTCATAATCCCTTGTTTTCACTTATATAGTAGGTTTGGAACAGGTATACATTTCACAGAATTGATTAATTTTTATATTGCCTATAATAGAAATTAGCTTTGCTCCTGAGCTCCAGTTTCCATTTGTTATTTTAGGTATGCAACCCAATGAACTTTTCCATGAGTATGCGTCCAGTGTAACCACTGCCAAGATCAAGATACAAAACATTTCCAGCAATCTGGAGAGCTCTCTCATGTGCTTTCCAGCAGCCGCCACCCCCAGAGGTAACCACACTTTGACTTCTCTCGTCAGAGGTTAACATTCCCTCTCTTTTGACTAAGTGGTAGGTCTAATTTAGATCTTTCCTCTCTCTTGCTTCCTGCCTCCCTAACAGAAGGAAATTCTTCCTGTAGGGAAGTATAGGTAATGTCTAACCACCATCTTATTTATGAGAAACTGTGTTTTCTAAAATCATAGTGGTCAGACACTTGTAATGAGATAAAATTTTGCCCTGATTTTGCCTGGATCTCAGTCAGAGAAACAGCCTTGATTTGCATCTCAGGTGCAGAGTTTTTGGACCCAACATTCTCCCTCTATCATAGATTTATAGTATCCAAGGAAACAGGGGGGTCCACTTTGCAGTTCATACCTGACATTGAATTCTTTGCACACAACTGCTTTGCCTTGAGCTAATATGAACTTTGATTCAATACAAAAATTCCCTCAATTATATCCTCACAAATAGTGAATTTTATGATCTGAGAACTTATGGCCTGTGAAATACAGCATCTCAATTTTAGAAAATGATAGGCAGTGAAATAACCAGAATGCACTACATAACTTTGAATCTGTTGGCAGTTTCCAGGCCAGATGGATTATCTGATTGCATGGCTCCTAGGGAATCTCGGTTGCTCCAATTTGTAATTGAGCTAGCACACAGAGACCTTCTCATCCCTCATCGCCCATCTTCTGTCTGTACCCCACGCATCCTCCTTGAACCCCCTCAGTCTTCCTCATCCCTCTCATGTAATAAGTATCTGCCTGGACTTCTCCCTCAGACATTGAAATGACCCCACTATGTTGAATGTGGCTTCTACTTGAGGTTCACAATCTGGGGAGCCAGTTTCTCCTGCTAGGAATACCCCTCACTGGATTCATCAACCCATCTCCTGAGGCAATGAATGTAGACTGAAGAAATAGAGGGCGCTAGGAAAATAATGAAGTCATGGAAGAGAAAATGACTAAAATTCTAATATTATAGTGTAACCTTTCAGGAAAGTTCCAATGGCAAGGGCTGTTCTGTTTTAGGTAGCTGTTAACGCTCATTATGGGTATTGTTTTGATGTGAATTTGAGGTAATGGTAATGATAATCAAGTTTGCCTAGCCCTTTAGAGCTTTCATACACATAATTTTATTTCATCTTTGCAGCAACCTTTGAAAGGAGTGATTATTAGTATTCCCATGTTACAGATAAGGAAACAGGCTCTGGGAAATTAAGTGACTTTCCGAGGTCACATATTATGTGGTTTTAACCTAATGGAACAATTTCCAAAGCAAAAAGATTTGAAAGAGAACAAGTGGGCATGAGATTTTGAAATGTGAGCTTTGAATTTTTTCCATTATGATTATTTTGCAAAACACAAGTAATTAAAATAAACTGTGAGGGGTACCTAAAGAAGAGCAGTGGCAAATTATAAGGAACAGCAATGATAAAGTGATAAAGCAATGGATCATAAAGTTCCTCTTTAATTCAACAGCTACTGAGTTCCCACTGCCACTTACTTTGCTAACTCTGTGTGCCAGAGGTGAGCCTCTGGATTGCTCACCTAAGAATAGCTAATGAGGCCTCCAGATAAACTTTGGGCCTAGAGTTAACTCAATGAGAATGACAGAGAATGTAGCAGGGAAGATGGTGTCTCCCATATTGTAGGAGAGTGTGTTTGGGGGGAGGGGGTGCTGTTCCTGGGATGTAAAGCATCCAACAGTCACCTAAAAGGTGGAAGATCATCCTAAAGAGATAAGTATAACTTCTAAGCGTAATAACACAGCCAACAGGCCTGAATGAACAGCTGAATCTGCTCCTTAAATTCATGGTGATATGGAGCCCAACAAAACAGGAGATGGGTTTCATGAACACGGGGGATTGGGAGGGTGAGGGCTCACCAAAGACTGACGTTGGGGTCTTAACTTTGAAAATTGCTTTCCATAGATCTTTTGATACATCTTAAGCCTTATGTAATAAACATTTTACATTCAGTATTGTTTTAAGCCAATTCCATTTTACATAAAAATATACCACTAGCCAGCTAGAAAAAGAGGTCACCAATCAAAACAGTGGTCTATTTTGGTGTCTTCTTTTTCCTTTTTCTCTAAATGTGTCTATAATTGTACACCAGGACTAGCAAGTTGTAGCTATTGGGATATGAATCATTTCAGCTTTCTCTGACAGTGTGACTCAACTAAGGCAAATAGGGTTGAAAATGATCCAGAGAAAATAGAACAAATTGGTTATTTATGGAGCCAATTACGAATATAAATGGAAATGCTTTTAACACACGCTCTTTCCAGGAACTTTCCAGACTGACTGAAATGGGGTAGGGACAAAATGGAAAATTACTTCAGAAGGTCATTTGCATATTGGAAAATACTACTTTTCAGTGGCCTTGTGTTTGCAGTTTCTTTTTTTTTTTTTTAAGATTTATTTTTGCATACAAGCTGGGGTGCAGGCCAGAGGCGTGAGGTGGTGAGAGGGTTCACCAGAGACAGAGTGGGAAGCAGAACAGGCAGACGGACCGAAATACACTGCTGAGGGGACCAGCGGGTAAGGCAGGAGAGGTCCACCACGCCATGTGGGATTCTCCCCCACTGGGCATCGAAATTGTGCCGCAGCCAACAGCTTCACAGAGCTGTGCTAACCCGTTGTGCCACCAGGGAGGCCCTGTTTGTAGTTTCTTATTCAAGAAATTTTAAGTTTTAAAAATAGGATTCAAAATGATATAGAAGGAGAGAATTGTAAAAGAAATTTGGGATATATAAAAAAGACAAAAAAGTAATAAGTTATATTTTTACTTATTTTCCCCACCATCATTCTTAATCTAAGGTCATAAGATTGTCTCCTATTTTATTGTAAAGGTTTAATAGTGTTAGTTCTATGATCTACTGTGAGGTAAATTGCATGTATGGGTAAGGGTTAAGACTCATTTTTTGTTTGTTTTGAATATGGAAGACCAATTTCCCCGGCATCATTTATTGCAGACTTTGTTATGTTATTCAATATATAATGTTCCACTGAATGACTCTCCCATGGTTTTTTTTTGACCAATCTCATAATGTTGGAGAGTTAGGCTGTTTCAAATCTGAGACTACATGAGCATCCTTCCACTGCAACCATGGAAGCAAACCAGTGCAATCTAAACCAGGTTTCCATGCACTTCGATGGAATCACTAGGTCAAAGGGCATGGACACATAAAGTGTTCCAGGCTCCCAACCACAAAGCCTGAGAGGGGAGGCTTTGATTGGCTTTATTGGTGCAAGCCTTTCACAAATCTCAAATAATTTCCTCTGGGCAAATCTAATAACCTGCACTATTAGATTATGAAATATTCAGAGTCCTTCCAGGAGAGTTTGAAGAAAGATAATTTCTTTCTGGGTCAGCTAGGGTAACCTCATAAGAAGAGACTCAAAACACCTGTGGCATGGGAAATGGAAATTTACAAAAACCATTTAGTCAGTCTTGGGGGCTTATAAATGCCTCTGTGCTGGGGCCTCCCCTAAGGCAGAGGTTTCTTGAATAACTTGACACCAGCCATGGCATGCTTCCCCGCTGGAAGAAATGCATATATTCAGCCTCTCCGTTGTAGACCCTAGCTCAAGACAGCATCTGTTTACATTTCCTCTGGCTCCCAGTGCTCACCAAACCCTCCCCTCTGCCAGGCCCACACCAGCCAGCCACTGTGCAAAGGCACGAAGGGCAGCTGGGAAGTGGCAGTTGCTCAGTGTGGTTGGAGCAGAGTTAGGCCACTTCTGCTCTCATCACCCTTCAACAGTGTGATTTGATCAAATTAGCTGACACTGTTGCTGAGGATCTGCTAGGTGACAAGGACTGTCTTGAGGGCTGTGGGCTATGAGACAGCACCCCATTTTCAAGGATGCTAACACAGGTTAGACAGCAAGCCAAGGTGGTTTAGAAGCAGTTCAAAGACTACACCAGCAGGTGTCACAGGCAGGACACACTGACATACATAATTGATGCCAATGGCACAGTCAGTGGTGAAATTTGTGTGCCAAGAGAAGGAAGAGAGCACTGGCTTTGGAGAGGAGGAATTGGAGCTGGGTGGGGAAAGTTCAGATTCTAGTTCTAAGTTACTCAAGTGTTACCATCCTCCTGGTAGACTGCACTTTCTCCAAGCCACCAATCTCTTAGGCTTCAAGGGTCAACAAGAGTAACACTGGGTTTAGCCACTAGTTTCAGATCCTTTCTTAAACATTTTGGGAAAAGCTTAATGAGGGTACCTCCTCTGTTAACTCTCCTATTAATCCTGAACGTCACCTAAGTATATTCTTTTTCAACACACCCTGGGTCAGTTAGCTATTGCTTCATGGCAAATCATCCTAAAGCCCACTGACTTAACAAACACAATTTCTTCTGCTCATCAACCTACAGTGGGTGGGGTCCATCTGAGCAGTTCGGCTGTTCTCACCTGGGGCCACTTATGTGACCACCATCGTCTGGAAACCTGAATGAGGCTAAGTCACCCCAGTTGGCCTCCCTCTCATGTCTACTAGCTGATCCGAGAGACCCAGACAACTGGGGGCTGGCTGCTTCTCTGGGCTTATTTAATAGTCCAGACATTTTTATGTGACAGCCGATTTCTAAGAAAAGGCAAACATAGAAAATGCCAGGCCTGATAGGGTGTGCCTGGCAAGGTACAGTGTCACTGTGACCACAATCTGCTGGCCAAAGCCAGTCAGGGGTCATCCTACAGTTCATTAGAGGGAAACTAGACCCACCCTCAATGGAAAGTGGCATGAGCATACACGAATGGGAGGGATTTGGGGGGCCATCTTTGCACCCAAACTGTCACAGTCCCCTGACTTTCACCTTCCTCCATACACAAATTTTAATTCACGTGTGATTCACCCTGTGTTACCTCATTTAACCTTTTCCAAGAAATCTTTACAGGGAACATCACTGCCATGTTATTGAAGAAGGAAGTTAGGAAATGGGTAGAGGCAGTCAGTTAGGAACAAGGTACCCCAAGCCCCAAGTCCATTTATCAGCCTGACTGAGAAACAATTGCAGACCAGAGGGTGCCCCCCACCCCCATTCCTTAAAAATGGAATGTTCAGCAAAATAGCAATGGACCAAAGCTGGTTTAGGGTTGAAATGTGGGACTTGGTAGCCTAGGAGACCCCTGCGGGCCCAGCTAATCAGTAAAAGATGCACTGTGGAGACACCCAACAGCCAAACCCCCACTCCTTGCCCACTTATCCATATGAGTACCAACTTCTCGACACCTCAGTGGTTACCCATTCAGGCCCCTCTCTGCTTAGAGAGCTTTCCTGTCCTTCCTCTTATCTATCAATAAATCTCTTGCTTTTCTGTAACTTTGGTCTCGATGATGAATTCTTTCCTCGTTGAAGACAAGAATTGAGAAAGAGACCTCCTGAGGTCCTCAGACTCTGGGTCTGTTCCTAAAACCCCCGATTCATCATGATAGAAAACTGAGGCTTAGCGAGGTCAAACAATTTGTTACCATCACCACAGAGCTGAGGTTAAGCCCACTGGTGCTGGGGCTGTGGGGGGTCACCACTTGCCATGTCTTCCCCTGGCTCCACACCCCCAGCTGGAAGATGTGTGCCCCTCCTCAGAAGCCACCCCAGAATCCAGTGATGGCCTAGCCCCTTCACATTTAACTCCCATGGGAGGACACCATGTAAATTCTGACAATTCTGTGGATTTTACTTTTAGTTATTTTAGTGATCTAAGGATCTCTATAACAGGTTTATAGATTCATTTAGGCATGCAATGCTTTTGGGTTTGAGGAATTTTGCTTGTCCAAAATCAAGTCAAGTGAATGACACTATTTCTCCAGATAAATAATCTGATAAAATATCTGATAATCATTCATTTTCCAACCTATTTAAAGCTTTTCATTTTTCTTGCCTTACATGGCACAAAAGGCCATGGCTTCTGGAAAGTGAATAAATACTTCTTCATGGAGAAGGCAGTTCTGGAAAATATAAACTCACCTCCCCCCTTTTTAGTGATTGATTAAAGAAAAAAAATGCAAGTCAGTTTTACATTTGTCACCTGGTGTTAAAATGCCCCAGGTTGATAGCAGAGGGGTCTGTCTCTAAGGGCAGGTCAGTGTGAATCGGGAGAGGTGGTTTTGCGATGTCACAGAGCACCTCGGTTCTGGGCAGGGAGATGCTGGTGGGCGACCAGCCGGACCATGCCCTGCCCTGGAGGACTGCTTGTAACCAACATTTGAGACTCGTCTGTCTTTTCATCACCTCTTCAGCAGCCACTTACCTCAGTGTACAAAAGAGAAAAATCTGACATCTTAATTTGAATGTGGGCATTTGATACAGTGCTTGAGATAAATATAACCCTGTGTAGCAGGGAGAAGGTTTAATGGGAAATGGTTGGCATTCTTTCTCAGTAAAGTCCTGGGGAAAGGAGAGAGAGAAGGGGGGAGGAGGTGGGGGGGAGAGGGGGAGAGGGGGAGAGAGAGAGAGAGAGAGAGAGAGAGAGAGA
>PVIJ01016469.1:0-32597 GCA_004024925.1 Scalopus aquaticus | reverse complement strand
TTCTTCTTCCTTTGTTTTTCTTTTTCCTTTTCTGTCTTGGTTCTTTCAGTATCTTTATCTTGCAGAGTGCTTATTCTTTCCTCCATGTGTTTTAATCTACTTTTATGGCTCTCTACTAATGTTTGTAAATCCTCCATTTCCTTCATTTTCTTCTTTATGGATTCATTCTCGTTTTTCAGTTCTTCATTTATATTCCTCAATTCTTTGTTCTTTTCATTTCATTCTATTATTTTTTTTATTATGGCAATTCTGAATTCTTTATCTGTTAGGCAGATGTAATCTTCTATGTCCATATTATTGGGTTCTGAAGAGGGATTTTCTTTCTGTGGTGTATTGTTTTAAGAGTCATTTGTAATTTTTTTTCTTCCTGTTGTTGGCCTTCTGCTTTGCTCTGATCGTTGCATTTCTGTGCTGTTATTGCTGGCAGGCATGGTTCTTCGTTCTACTTGCTGAGGAGTGTTTGTTGTTTCCTAGTGTCTGAGTTGCCTTGGCTGTGGCTGGGTATCTCCCGGATTTTCTTTTTTCTCTGTTGAATTTCTATGTTTTGTGGAGTGTCTCTTGTATTCAGTGGTGCTCCGTGAAGCTGGTTTGTCCGCCTCTCCTTTCGTTTGTTCCTCCGTGTGGGGTTCGGTGTCTTTTCTCTCCGACTTTTCGGTTTATCTTTAAGTCTAAAGCAGCCACTGGGATGATTGTATTGTGTAAGGCATTCAGTTATCCTGAGATCGGCTCTCAAAATTAGGGATTTTTCTG
The DNA here is from genome assembly GCA_004024925.1 of Scalopus aquaticus. Classification (NCBI taxonomy): domain Eukaryota; kingdom Metazoa; phylum Chordata; class Mammalia; order Eulipotyphla; family Talpidae; genus Scalopus; species Scalopus aquaticus. Next base: position 31,847 of record PVIJ01016469.1, on the reverse strand, counting down.
TCCATAAATCTATATTTTGTGGGAGAGCCTAATCCTAGTGTCTGTTCGCCGCCATGTTTGGGGGGCGTGTTCCTTAATATATATTTTTGTAGTTAGTATTTAAAATAACCCATGAAAAGGGCACTGTTATCCTTATTTTTCAGATGTGGATACTGAAATTTGGAGAGTTTGCATATGGTTCCCACAATCACAGAGCTGGTAAGTGATAAAGATGGAGGAGAAATCCAGGATTCCATGCTTTTAACATTTTGTGCTCACTTTTGTGAATGTTCGGGTTTCCTTGCCTCTGAACAGGAAAAAACTCAGGAACAACATGGAGTTATTGCATTTTCTTTTTTGTGTGTCCACAAGAAAGTGAAAGCAATATATTATTCAAGGAAGATGTCTTAGGACAGCAGAAACCAGAAAAATCAGAACTGAGAACAACTGGTTTAAATACCAAGTCCCTGACTAACGGTTATTTCTTTGAGTAATGTCTTCATCTGGGTGTGGTTGAAGATGGAAGATAACCAAGTTGGAGAAAACCTTTTGTAAATGATGACTTGCCAGATAAGCATTAGTCATTGATTGTCTCCTTAAAATGAGTGAAATAATAGAGCCATCCCATGATCATAGCTCCCTTTTGTAAGCTATAAATGAGGACCACTCTTCTCCAACATCATGGATTCTCTATGTTCAAAAGAATCTCTTTGCCACTGTCCATTGTACAAAAGTGTGAAAAGATAATTCAAGATTGCTTCTTATCTCCTTCAAGGGAGCTCTTCTTTAATATGACTCAAACAGTATTCTAAAGCATTAATGGCATAAACTAATACTACTTCTAGATAGGAAGAGAGAACACTACAACCAAGCAAGAGTGGCTCAGCTGAAAATTTCCTAAACTCAGTCTTTTGTTCTTTGGGAATCCTTGATCATATTCCCAAGAGTTCATGAAAATTTCTAATTTGGGAAATTCACATCAATAGCAATCTAAAAATATCTACATAAAGCATATTGTAATCCATCTGATGGCAACTTCCTAGTCAATAATTTCCCTCATATTTGAAGATTTTAATAATCGTTTCTTAATAGTTGTTTTGAGTTTGTTGTACCCAACTATAGTTCCACTTTATCCTGGGCTAAAGTGTAAAAAAAAAGATGGAGGCAGAATTACTATGTAAATGGTGAACTTCTGCCAAGTGAGGGCCAAATGACATCATGTTATGGTTTTGCAGTAGCTGGAACCTAGAAGAGTGGTGGAAAAAATGACTGATTGACTGAGTTCACAGCGCACAGATATATGGGCATGATGACCACAAAAGAACTTGAACCTTAACAGTGACTGCTATGTTCCTTTGTGAGTGGTTTGAGTTTCAAGAGAATAACACATCAATCACATTAAGTAAATGTTACTAAATAGGATTTTACTGGGTTACATCTTTTGTCTACATTTAGTTAGTAAATGTGTTTGGATTTTAAAGATTAAAGGATTTATAGGCATAGGAACTAGATATAGGTTTTAATTTGTGCAAATTTTGGTAATATTATATGTGCATATATAATGTGTTTAAATCAGCATCAATATTAAACAGAACTTTTGTTTCTTTTAAAGGGAGTCTATTGTTAAGCCTGAGAAACACTAAAATAATGGGAAAAGGCAGAGACTTTGGAATCAGATCAAATTCATTTGCATACTTAATTGCACTGCTCCCTGACTGCATCTTCTAGGGTGAGTTGTTGACATTTTTAAGCCTTAGCTTCTTTTCTAGAAGGTGTTCATTATACTGTGACAAAAACATATCAGTTCTTCCTTTGTGCCACAAATGTTTAAAGTACTGAACCTAGACTCTTACTCTTAAAACAGTACTATGAAGTATACTTATATTATTTATACTTACAGGTGAGGAAACTGAGACTTAGATATTTTAAAGAATTTGTTTAAAATCATAGTTTTTAAAAATAGATCTCTATCATCAGACTCTAGAGCTCTACCTTAAACAATTTGCTCCACTGTCTCTCAGACACCCACCATGATTTCTTATGTTTATATACACTTTATTTTGTATTAGTTAATTAAAAAATGTTCTTACATCGTTGTAGTCCCCATAGTTCTCCCACCATCGTCTCGCCCGTGAACCATCACCATATTCCCTTGTGTACATCCCTCCCTGTTTTGCCCCTACACATTTTATGTACAACTTTCTAAGTTTAATTTCTGAGCTCTTCCCTGACACAATACAATTTCTGTGAATGCCTGTTTCATGTTGGTAGAAGCACATTTGGGTAAAATTTGGAAACTATTCCAAAGACAAACTTTACTGGGATCAGATTGAGGTCTAACAAAAATTCTTTCTGAAGTTTTACTATATGTCAGTCACTGGGCTTAGCAATTAACATGGTTATCTTATTAAAACACTAAGCAACACTATTAGAACTGAAGATAATTTTATTTCAGAAAACTTCTTAAAGATTGAATAGTATTCCATTATATGTACTGCATTTTCTTTATTCACTTGTAGATGGATGTTTCGGTTGCTTCCAAGTCTTGGCTATTCTGAATAGCCAAGTGGAAGTGCAACTGTCTCTTCACAATCTGATTTCAGTTTTGTTGGCCACATCCCCAGAAGTGGGATTGATGGATCATATGGGAATCCTGACATTTGCAGTGACATGGGTGATCTGGAAGACATAATGATAAGTGAAATAAGCCAGACATGGGATAAATACTGCATGATACTACTAACATGAGAAATATAAAATAGTTAAACTCATAGAAACAGAGAATGACTCCTGCCAGGGACTGGGGAAAAGGGAAAATGGGGAGTTACTGTTCAAAGGATACAAAATTTCATTTATGCAAGATGAATAGTTCTGGAGACAGGAGATAAAACATGGTGATAATAGTTAGAAGTACTGCTGTATACTTGAAACTTGCTAAGGAAGTAGATCAAAGCGGGTTTTTTTTTTAATTTTTATTTATTTATTTATTTATACATACAAGCTGGGGTACAGGCCAGAGGTGTGGGGCGGCAAGAGGGTTCACCAGAGACAGAGTGGGGAGCAGAACAGGCAGATCCGAAATACACTGCTGAGGGGAGCAGCGGGCGAGGCAGGAGAGGTCTGCCGCACCATGTGGGACTCTCCCCGACCGGGTGTTGAACTCGCATTGCACGCTGCCGACAGATCCACAGCGCAGCGTTCAACCACTGTGCCACCAGGGAGGCCCAGATCTAATGATTTTATTACAAAAAAAAAAAAAATAGTAGTAGTAATACATAGAGAGGTCAGGAAAAAATCTTTTGGTGGCAATAGATATGTTCATGGCACAAACAAGATGACCTCTATGATTGCCCTAATGTACTGCCTGGGGGAAATTCCCAAGTAGTGCAAGAATAGGGGAAAACTAAACAAGCACTGGCGGCTCCCCGAGTTAAGTAGACAGAGTTCAGAGTGCAAGGAGCTTAAGGTACCTGTTTAGATTTAACAAAGCAGAGAGAGTTGCAAAGAGACAGTGTTCCAGAAATAAGCAGGAATTTTTAAGTCTTCAGCGATGTTCTGATCAGTGCTTGAAAGTAAGGCAACTACTAGAGTCTGGGAAAAGAACCACAAGTTAAAAACAGAAGACCCAGTCACTGGAGCTCACATGAGATCAGAAATAGTTTTTGCTTTCAGTGATAGTGTGGAAAAATTGGGTAATCCATGGGCATTAGGTAGTCAGGACAAAATTAGCCATGGATCTAAAGCTGCTCTGGTCCTGCCTAACAAAAGATCAAAAGATTTCCAAGTAACTTAACTAGTTCTCAAAACCAAGTTCAAGAGTGATGAAGAACATGTGAAACTGTCCAGCACCTAGAAAAATAAAATGAATCAATAAAAATTAATACACATCTGAAGAAGCAGAAAACTATAACCCATAATGAGGGAATTTTTATCAATAGAAGCCTAATTAGAAATTTATAGATAAAACTATTAGTTAATTAGTTACAGATATTAAAACATTATAACTATAATCACATTCAAATAAAGTATGAGCTACATGTGTGAAAAAAGACCCAAGTAGAAATTTTGTAAATAAAATTTATAATGCGCAATATGAAAAATAGATGGAATGAGACTGTGAATAGACTTTAGATACTGTCATTAAAATGTTAATGAATGTGAAGATGTAACAGAGGAAACTATGCAAAGTGAAACACAGAGAAATAAAACTGAAACGCGAAGAAAAATCCAGAGTATTAGTGAGGGGTAGGACAACTTCAAGAGAATTAGTTTGTAATTGTAGTCTTCAAAAGAGAGTGTATTGCTTTGTATAAGTTTCTTTTTCTTTTCTTTTTTCTTCCTTTTTGTGAATTTGAGTTTTACAGTATTCTATTGACTTAACATAAACTTCTATTATCAACATTATACCACTTCAAGTACAAGTGTGGAAATGTTACTTCTGTAAGTCATTTTACCCTCCCCATTCTAAAATCACTATCTTAAGTGTCATGTAGACTATAAACTTTGTTTCAGCTATCATATATGGTATAGAAGACTTACAAGAAAAAAAGTACAGGTTCAGCCCCTATGGAAAACAATATGGCCATTTCTCAAAAGATTAAAGATGGATCTACCATATGACCCAATAATTCTTAGGGATGATGGAAACATTAATGTGGGAATACCTGCAGGATTACTGAACTAGAGGGAGGACTTGTTATTATTTTAATTAATTTAAGCCTATTTAATCCCCACCTAACCTAAATCTAAACTGTAGAGCTGCTTTTATCTTATTTCTTTGTTATCATACTACAGAAAGTTTATAGGCTTCACAAATGGGGGAAACACACTAGCATGTCAAATGAGTCTTTAACTAAAATTTTAGGAAGAGATTCTGCTTTTTCCATTATGAAAATGGCCCAGTCCTATCTTAGGTTTGACAGTTAGAAAAAACTTATCTACCTTTATTCCCTGTCATTCATCTTCACAACACTGAAAGACAGTTTTTCTACTGTGTCTCTTGCTCTTACACCAAAAGTAGACATCCTCTTCTGTGTGCTTGGGGGAAGGGTTGAGTTTTGTCTGGCTCCAAATAGCTAAACCAAGGAAACATCTTCCATTCCTCACTGGGCTAGTTATCCAAAAAGAAAATTGGATGCTGCTGTGGCTGAACAATTTGAAACAGCTTCCAGAAAATATGTCACAGTTCTGCATTAGTCCTTCTCCTTTCTAGAACTGCAAGGATGCAATGCATTTACAGAATTGATATTGAACTCTCTCTCTCTCTCTCTCTCTCTATATATATATATATGTATGTATAAAACAGGTTACACAGTGCACAGCACACAGACAGCACTCTGTAAGTGGTGAATTTAAATTCGTGTTTTTTAAGCCTGATCTCCTTTAATCTGAACATCAGTGCCATGAACTTGCACTGATATCCCAAATTTACATAAGAAACTTGAAGTCAGAGCGATTGAAGGAACCAGAATTTAAACTCAATTTGCCTGAATGAAGAATGCACCTTACTACTATGGTGTAGTGGACAGATTTATTAACGGATTCAACCCTGGAGTGAGTGTGAGACTGAAACCCAGATTTTGGTGAGCAAAGCCAGGCTCATAGACTCATCACCTTTGTCTATGGTGTTAATCCGGGTCTTTTTCAACCCCGGTTGCAGAATCCACCCCCACCCCGCCATGCTACTTTGCAAGGTCGGGCTGTTTCTGTCTGGAGCAGGCTGCTGCTTGATGCCTTGGGCCACAGAAAACCTGCAAGTCATGTGCTCGGAAGAAAAGCCAGATTTCTCGGGTGAAGTTATCTTTTCCAGATTGTACAAACTTTGGAGAGCTGAGCTTAGTCAGGTGAACGCAGTTGAACGTAAAAGCAAAGTAGGAGGGGAAAGAAAGCAAAACTAATGAAGCTCGGCCTTTGATCTCTGCTAATCAAGGCATTTCACGAGGTACTTTATGGTCATGTAGTACTCGGTTCCTAATGAAAATGGTTGAAGTATGATTTTACTAGAGAGATCTAAGCAGCAGCCATCTAGGGAAACAAGCCAGATATTATTAGCTAACTCAAGACCACTCAGGAAATCAAAACAAAGTTACAGCTCCATTAGCCAAGTGTAATGTTTTTGGAGGGAAGGCAAAGAGGCCCAGGTAGCCAGAAATTTTCCTTGCCTTCATTCTCCCTGGGGAAAATATCAAGTACATTGCACTTTCTGGGGTATCTTAATCCCTATTCTTAACCCTTATTCAGGCAGGTCCACAAGTCTTTTACCACCTTTACACACCAGCACTCAGCCATTTACCTTGTAATAATTTCCCTTTCTGCTCTTGGCAGGGTCTCCCTTGCCAGATGGACACTTCATTGATTGTACATGTTCTGGAAGGAAGGAATGTCTCTCGAGATAGGTCTGATGGAAAACAAAGATGTCCAGTGTGTTTCTCTGCATTTCAATAGCACTTCATATTTGCAGAGGCCTTTATCATAATGTTTTATTAGTGATTACATACAACAACCCAGGCAGGGAGACGGTGATGTTTTTACTGTGCAGACAAAACTGAGGCACAGTCAGGCCATGTAATTTGCTCCAGCCCACACAGCAAGCAGTAGAAATCCCAGATGCAAAGTTACCTGTCTAAGAGGCTCACTTGCCTTCGGTTCTCTGACGTTGAATCTGTGACCACACAAGCCCAATTTGAAGTTGAATAGCAACTTAAGCTAGTACTAGAAGTAATCGTGCTCAACATAAATTTTGTATGAGGTCCAGTAAGCTGATGGCATGGAAAGACAGTGCATGTGGTTTGCCACTTCTTTATCTGTAGATTGTCTATTTTTCTGGCTCTCCCATTTGATCTTCAATGACTCTTCTATTATGGCTCCCTGCTCCATTCTCCTCCCAAATGGGGCTGTCCCCAAGACTAGTTTCTATATTTTACCCCACTATTCTCTCTAGTTTCAACTAACACCACAATATTTATAAATCCCAAAATGACCAAATTACTCTCTGTCTTCCCAGTTCTCTCTGTCCACTTTTTCACTTTGTTGATTCAACACATACCTCTTGTGTCATGCTGGGGACACAGAATGAAGATATGACTGAAATTCAGTGCCTCCTTTCCTAAGGGTCACAAGTTATCGGGACATGACCACATAGAGAGAATCTCAATTCTATGAAAAATGTTAGAATGATCTTGTCATTATAAGAGCAGAGAAGCATCTTGCCCAGTCTGGGGTAAAAACATCAAGGAAGGAGGATCCTGGAAGAGATAAAGTTATTCTTAATTCTCACAATCCCAACATCATACTCCAAATAATTCATACTGTTAGTAATTGTCACAAAAAATGAGAATCCAGATTTGAATTTTACGAGTCTAGAAATCATCCAGTAATATCTTCCCATTTTTGCAAGAAGAGAACCTGTCTTATTTAGACTCTTTCCTAGAGTCATAGAACAAATTAAGCATGAAGTGGAATTAGAGTTCAAGTCTGCGGATTTCTCATGCATCACACTTTATTTTTTGAATTGGGTTAATTACATACTGGAAGCAATTACTCAGGTCATATTAGGCCGAGGAAAACAAGATCCCATCTGTGTGTTATGTGATCCAAAGGGTTTCACTTCTCTGCTGTTCTGCTTTACTCACCACCATGTTATACATGAGATGGGGTGGCACCAAGAACAGGCATGAAACTATATCCCATTAGGAAACTCCAGAAGCTTAGATCACTTATTCCTAGAAGCATGATCCACTTCTGTCTCCAATCCCTCCCCATCCCCACTATAAGAAATCTTTAATATTTGGCCCAACATTGAGGAGGCACCTAGTTGTCTCCTGGGAGGTGGCTGCATCCAGAGCACAGAATCTGTTTGCTGTGATGTTGCGGGTGAGATTTCCTAACATTCATCATTATCTTTATCCACTTGGAACATAGATTGGTTCTGTGGTTGGGAAATAAAATAATCATTACCCAAGTTCCCGTGCATGTAAATTGGTGATATTAGTAGAAATAGCATATGTTTTATAGTTCTGGAAAAAGGTTCATGCCCCTATAATTGCTGGGAAAACTCTGCAGGGCAGTCTTACCTCTCCTTACAATTTTCTCCTGATGCCCGCTCTTCCGTGGTGACTTCTGCTTCCACCCGCTCCAGTCATGCTGAGTGCCCTGTAGGGGAAGTTACCACTTGAGGAAACTCTGTCACTCTGTGCTTGTGATTTCTGAGACATGCTGCTGGACATATAAATAATACTGTTCCAAACTTTCCTGAGGTTGTGACCCCAGGGATTCCAAAGTGATATTTTGCTTCCTTAAGTCATCCTAAGACTGGGAAAATCCTCTATTTTATACAGAAAAAGGTCATATGTGTTTCTCTTTCACTCAAAGGCAGATGTACTCTAGCTCAAAATAAGGTGACCTAGCACTTTGTTCTTTTGTTTTGATAATTTTTTTATAAAGATTTTTTATTTTATTTATACATACAAGCTGGGGTACAGACCAGAGGCGCGGGGCGGTGAGAGGGTTCACCAGAGACAGAGCGGGGAGCAGAACAGGCAGGTCAGAAACACACTGCTGAGGGCAGCAGTGGGTGAGGCAGGAGAGGTCTGCCGCACCATGTGGGATTCTCCCCGGCCGGGCGTCGAACTCGCGTCGCCGCTGCCGGCAGCTCCACAGCACAGCGCTCAACCGCTGCACCACCGGGGAGGCCCCTGTTTTGATAATTTATAATATTGGTAGCATGTATTTAAGCAACAGTCAGTAAGAACTGCTGTCTCCTCTCTCTCTCGTCATATATATATCCTTGTGTCTAGTAATGTTGGAATGGCTGAGGGTACTTGGGGAATCCAGCTAAGGGAAATATGAATTGGAGAACTCTTTAATTCCGATTAGTAGAAACAATGTGTGTGGTTTATAGTTTAAATGTATTTCTAGTCACCCAGTATAGGCATGGCTTCCAGAAACACTTCTATTGCCCATAGGCTGAGTGCCACAGCATTGTGATCTGAGTTCAAGGCCAGCTGACTTAATATGATATTAATGAATCCTCTGACACCCAGAACTTGAGTTATATGACTACAGGGGAAGAAGAAACAAGTTTGAAATGTATGAGCCAGGAGTTAATTCTTCAAAGTTCTATCATTTTTAAACTGTGTAAAATTAGGGCCTCCCTGGTGGCACAGCAGTTGAGCGCTGCGCTGTGAAGTTGTCGGCAGCAGTGACGCAAGTTCGACACCTGGCTGGGGAGATTCCCACATGGCATGGCAGACTTCTCCTGCTTCGCCCACTACTCCCTTCAGCAGTGTATTTCTGATCTGCCTGTTCTGCTCCCCGCTCTGTCTCTGGTGAACCCTCTTGCCGCCCCCCCCACGCCTCTGGCCTGTACCCCAGCTTGTATGTATAAATAAAATAAATCTTTTTAAAAAATGTGTAAAACTACAAGCAAAGGATTTAGTTTTCATCAAAACCTAGAGAAAATGGAGGTTGTCTTCTGTCTAAAATAAACTTGACGATGCAGCATAATTATAAATGTATCATATGTTTTTGTCTTGTCGATATAAATCACACAGAGTATAGTTTATCATAATTCTGTGTTTTTAAGGGCACGATCCTGAAAAATACTAGAGTTATTATGTTTGTAAGGGAAAGTGCACTCCTACTAGTAGAAAAGAGAAAATTTTGAAGCTAGAGCAGAACAAAGACTGAGTTACCTTTCTATCCTCTAGAAAAGAAAAAAAATCAGAAAGATTTGCCCTATGACTAAGTGGTGATCAAAGTATATCCAGTTACTGGACTGGCTCATGCTATAGATGACATTTGAACTAAGGTTACCAAGAATGGGAGGAGTCATGTGGCTGTGGGAACCAGTTTTCTTAGAAAATTCCGAGGAACACCATTAGGGAAGCTGAGTCACTACACTAACTATGGGCAAGAAAACTGATAGTCTTTAAAAAAATAAATTGCATCATACCACTCTCTGGCATCAAGCCTGTTTGTAACTTTCCTCTACCTCTGAAATAAAATCAAAAGATCTGGCAATGGGATTCAAAATCCTTCCTCATCTACCCCTCTCACCAAAGTCTGATCATTTCTGTCATTACATCTGCTTTGCTCACAATGTTCTAGGCACACAGATTGATGTTCAGTTCATCATACTTTCCTACATCTTCTCTATTTTTAAATATACCTGGGCTATTTTTAGACATTCTCGTCTATACACTACATGTTTTTTAACATCCTCGCAATCATGTTTCCATTGAAACTACTCCTCTGAAAATTCTCTCTGACCACACCACCTAAAGTTTGCTGAGAATTTAGCAGTTCTCATAATTATTTGATGAATCGCAACACTTATATTTTTCATTTAAATATAACCACAGGGTCCTATTAAGAAGACACATGATGCAAAAACAAATGGGACTACATCAAACTAAAGAGATTGTGCACCATGAGAGAAACTGTGGCCAAAATGAAAAGGCAATCTTCTGAATGGGAGAAGATTCTAGCAAATCATATATCTGACAAGGGAGTACATCCAAAATACATTTTAAGAACTTGTACAACTCAACAACAGTAAGAAGAAGAAAACCCCAATTAAAAACTGGCAGGAGATCTAAATAGATATTTCATCAGAGAGGATGTACAGCTGGCCAACAAACACATAAAAGATGTTTCTCATCACTTATCATTATGAAAATGTAAATGAAAACCACAGTGAAATATCACCTCACTTTGGTTGGTATGGCTCTTATCAAAGACAAAAACAAGTTTTGGCGAGGAGGTAGAGTAAAGGAAAGCCTTATACACTCTTGATGGGAATGCAAATTGATGCAGCCATCATGGAAAACAGTACGGAGATTTCTTTAAAAATTAAGAATAGAAATACACTATGATCCAGCTGTTCTACTTCTCAGTATTTATCTGAAGAATGTCAAAACACTAATTCAAAAAGACATGAACTCCTATGTTCATCACTGCTTTATTCACATAGCCAAGAGACAGAAACAGCCTAAGTGTCCATTGATGGAATAACGGATAAAGAAGGTATAGTATATATGCGCATGATGAAATACTACTTAGGTATAAAAAAGGTGAAATATTGTTCTTTGCTATCATAGTGTTGGAACTTAAGATTATACTTCGTGAAATAATTCAGAAGGAGAAAGACAAATACCAGATGATTTTATGAATATGTGGAATATAAAGAAAGAAAATGAACAGACAAATCATAACCAAACTGTTGGATTCTGAAAACAGAACTGAAGTTACCAGAGAGGTAGCAAGTGCGTATGGGAGCGAAGTATAAATGGATTGTGGTAGAAGATTATTAAACATTTGGTGATAGGCATGTAGTGGGATCATATGTTTGAAGACGTGTGAACCTGTATGCCTAAGGCATTACACAGTGCTGTAAGCCAATATGACTATAATAAAAAATGTGATTAAAAAAGTATATAGTATGGGATCAAATGGTAATTTATCTTCATTGCCAGGAGGCAATAAAAGTAAAGCAGGAAAAGAGTTTGGATCAATCATGATAATTACTATCACTATAAATGCCCCTTGTGCTAAAGGTATGCATGCTGTGTTATACCTGTAACTGAGGAAAATGAGGAAGAGAGACAAAAAAATTTGTCTGCATTCATACATCTTGAAAAGGGATTTTAGGACTTCTGACATGAAATCCTTCGAATTATCTTGTCTATTTATTTTCTGTCTGGTTAATTCCAGATAAGGGTTTCACAACACTATCAGCAGGGACATTTGGGGTTGAAAATTCTTTGTCGTAGGGAGCTGTGTTGTGCATTGCTTAATATTACGTAGTATCCCTGAGCTCTGTGCGTGAGCTACGACAAATTCACTCCCTGATGTGATAACAGAAAGTATCTCCAGGAATGGCCAAATGTCCCCCAAGGGATAAAGTTATGCCTGTTGAGAACCAGCACAGTAGGTAAAATTCCCACCCTAGACAGAGATAAGAGTTTTGCTCTCCATGTCTGTGATAACACATTATTACGCTGAACAGCTAACACAGTTGTAACCTCTGTGCTTGAGGTTTGTGAAGTTGCGATTTTGCAATCTGACCTGCTAGTAAAATTCACAGGCCTGAACTTCAACCCCACCAGAAGTCGAGTTACACAGGTTGCTGTCTCCATGTGGCTTTTCAGGTTCTTTTGTCACTGTCTTCCAAAGCTGGGACATGTCAGACACCTTGCTGGCTGGGGGCCTCTGTAATGTTTTCAAGCTGTTGTATACATGAGGCCAATACATCAAGGTCAGGGGAGAGCCCCCCAAGGAGCTGGAGGTAGGTCTCTGCATCTCAATAGGGGCTCTCTGCCAAAGAAGCCCAATCTGCACTTTCTCTTGGCCCATGGCATGGCAGAACTTGCAAATGTTGTTAAAATATATTTTGTGGGATCTAGAGAAGGTGAAAAATGAGGTATTTGTCATAAAAATTGCCAATAGGTCAACTTAGTCCTGGGTGAATTGACTCTGTTACATGGACACATCCTGTTGGACACTTGTTTTTTTCAAAATATATGGCCCCAAAGAGTGGTATGACCTCACACTCGTCATAAATTTGATACTTTGTGAAAAGGGAACTTTGGAACTGAAAATAAAGGAGATCATCTCCTGGACTGCAGCAGTTGGCTTCCTAGGGAAGGATGGGCAGAATAAATGGGAAGCGAAATGTTTGTTTCCTGCTAATTATTCGTTGAGGACTAGTTTTTAGTGCTAAAAGGGACTTTTAAAATTTATGTTTATTGAGGTAATGCTGGTTTACAACACTGTGTATATTTTAGGAGTTTAAGTTCACACATCAACAAATGTTCAGTCTCACATTACACCCACCACCAAAGCCCCAATAACCCTCTATCATCATCCATTGAGCACCTCCCCACCCTTCTTCTCTGGTACCCTCAGTTCCACAGTCAGATTTCAAGGGTTTGTTTCTGTTCCTTTGCTTTGTTTCTTTATATCCCGTGTATAAGTGAAATCACTGGTGTTTGTGTTTCTCCTTCAGACTTATTTTACTTAGCGTAATTCCCTCCAGCTTCATTAATGTTGTCAAAAATAGCAGGAGTTCATCTTTTTTCATTGCTGAGTAATGTTCCATTGTATATGCCACATCTTCCTTTCTGCTCATCTGTCGCTGGGTGGTTGGGTTATTTCCTTAGTTTGGCTATTGTAACTAGTGCTACAGTGACCAAAGGTAATATCAGTCCCTTTGAAGTATGCTTGTAATGGAAGGCCTCGACTTGTGAGTTTGGTTATGACTTCTCCCTCTCTGAACTTCACTTTTCTCACCAGTACCTTCAAGAAGTCTGATTAGATAACTTTTGACTCTCCTTTCAATAAAAGTATTCGACAATTCTGGGATTATACTCTGGGTTTCCAGATCTCTGGTCATTTAGTGCTTTCTCTTAAACAATAATAGAGTCTTCAGTAATCATCATTGGGAAAGAGATTTAGTCCACAATTCTAAGGTTTTGCTCATTTGTTGTTATATACCGGTAACTTAAGGGAAGGCTTCTAAGAACAAATGATAAATATTTTTTTCTTATAATTGGGATAGTTCCATCATTCACTCCAAACATTTTCAGAGTAAATACTCTAATATTGTTAGGGATGCTCTCTTTTTATTCAAGAGAGTGATGATTTTCTGCCCTGGTAGAACATTTGTCCTGCTGACTTTGCAAATGTTGTAGGAAGAAAGAACAGCTTCTGCAAATCCTCTGAGCTAGAAAATGCAATTAAACAGAGACAGAGGGAGTGAGAGAGAAAGCAGTGACACAGAGATTTCATTTTCTTGAAGTACAGTTATTGTTCTCTAATTTTTCCTTGTCTTCTCTGATAATAAGTTAGAGGTGATATGTGGTATTAAAGAGAAAAAACTGGCATAAAACTTAAAGTCAAATACATTTAAATGCATATTTTCCATGATTCTTGCTTGTCTGTATAATCTTGAACCTGTTTCTTCATTGCAAAATAGGAATGGTATTTAGCTGGAATTGTAAAAATCAGATCAATGCCAATGCCTGGCATATAAAACCTTTAGCATAACATAGTATCAGAATCACTTAAATGAAAAACCTATAGCTTAAGGATCAATAACCATTTAGGCAAAGGAAATTTCCATGTAATTTATGAAGATCTAGAAAACAAGGATCTTCACAAATGTCAAGCACTTGTAAATCTCAGAAAGAGAGGAGAGTCTGATTTTAATGTTTTCATGCAGATGTTTGTCCAGGCGTAACCAAAGATCAGTTGGAGGGTTTGCTTTTATCATAACATGTCCCTTGTGATCAACCATTTCATATCATCTGCGTGATCTCAGATAACACTGGTCAACAAATTTTTACAAAAGTCATGTTACTGAAATAAAATTAGTCATTTCCTATCAATTTGTATGTGCTCAACACGAATATGACAGTCAAATTCTAATTTTGGCTATAGGGTTTTTTTTTTGTAATCTGCAATAAATTGATGTTTACATCACGAAATGCATGCCAATAGTAATAGGCCTATGTTTAATACCTTTTAAAAATCAGCTCATAGACTACTTCTTAGATTTCTTCACTTGTCTCTTGTACAGCTGTTCAGAAACAGAATAGATGGAAGACGGTTTCCATTGTGCAAAAACACAGCCTTAAGACTCAGTTTTGAAGAGTCTAAGACTCAGTTTTGAATAAGTCTCCATTCCTGTGGGTCATGAGTGATTTCTAAGGCATTCATGAGGCCCTCAATATCAGAACAGAATGCCAGAGTACTTTCCTTTCTGAAGAAAGGCTCCAACTGCTGGTGGTGCTTTCGAGAGACAGTAATTGTGACATCTTCTTCTAGAAAATTCCACTGTTGGGAGTCTTGATCGTAACAATTCTGCCTTGTTCTTGGATAAGTCCAAATCATGAACCAGGTCATTTAGTTCTTCCTGTGTTAGTCTGTGTGGGGTTGATGATGCACCACAGTGAAAATCTGGATTACTGCATGCTGATGGGAGAGGAGAAGAACAGGTCTACTCACCCTTGTCCTCATCAGATGAATCAAGAGAATCTTCTGCTGTAGGTTCTGGAATAGGAAGTCCCTCACCATGTGAAACTGGTCTCAATGCAGACAGAATATTTGGGTAAACTATTCTCGACTACTTTTGCTTCGTTATTCCACCAGAAAGAGGAGGAACCAAGCAGAAGTCACAGTCTTTTATGAGGTTGCTTGGCTCTCTCCACACCATGGGGACTGAAAATGGCATTAACGGTCTTTTGCCATGTAATCACTATGAAAGCTGTATTGTACATGTAGCACAGCGTATATGTGGGGCTCAAGCCTTGTCTTGGTCACCAACCTTGCATCCGAAGTCAAGATCATAAGCCTTCTTCACTTGAGAAGGGATACTTTTCTTCTGGTTGGCAAATGTCACTTCCCTACAAATAGAGCAGAAATTTGTCCATGCTATTAACACACTTTCGAGTCATTACTGTTCTGTATTGTGCCTAATTGAATAAAATAATAACAGTTCTTGGAATAGCAGCTTCAACTGTCTCACACAAAATCTGAAATATTTTTCAATACTCAACCTTTCCAACAGGACTTTATGTAGTGCACTGCTGACGTCAGCTTACTTCAGCAGCCGCCTGGCAGTAGTATTGCATTGCATCAGAAAATGATGCAATCAACTCTGGATGATGTATGCATGATAGTATGATGCAATGTGATGCAATATAACATCATTCTAGGCTGATTTAGGATGTTGTTGCAGTCCTACTGGATAAATTTACACAGTGAAACATATAAAATGAATTATATGAAGTATCTTCAAAACAAGAGCTAATAAAAAATTTTCAGGGTTATATTCATGTTCAGCACACCAAGATATTACAGATTAGGGCCTTTTTAAGTCAGTAATGATCTCACTGTTGGCCAGTGTAAGCAGGATAACTGATGCCCCAAAGCACTTACATCTTCTCTACATTTTGTAGCTCAGTTTAGATCTGCCATTAGTTGTTCAATGGCACAGCTGGAGCGATATGAGTAATATGAAATTTAACCTTACATATTTCCCAAACTCCATCTTAACATTCATTCATTCAAGATCTATTGAAATTCTGCATTATGCTAAAGACATTACCAGCCTAAGGAAATCTTAATCCTTGCCCCTCAAAAGAATTATCCAGTAGATATACAAATGCTAATTAAATAATGACATTAGCATGAAGGTGTAGCTATAGCGATGTCTTTTAATGGAGAGAAGCTTGGTGTCATGAGTATACCTAACAAGGATTTGATTGGGTGATGGCCTTTCTGCAGAAATGGAATTGACATTTGGGGGAAGGTGAAAAAATTTGAATCAGGTGGGAGGGAAGAGAATTTCAAACAGTTGGAACAGGATGTGCTAAGATCCTTATTTATGAATGAGTATAAGAAATATGTGAAACTAAAGAAAGTTCATGGGTAATAGAGATTCTGTGAGAGAGAGTGTCTCAAAAAATGGGTAAGGATGGTCAAATCACATAAAACTATTACAGTTTTGGCAAGAGTGAAGCCCTTCCCCTTATCCAAAGAGCAGTGGAAAGACACCAGTGATGGTTTGTTTTTTGGGTTTGGTTTTTTTTTTTTTTTTTTGGTATTTATTTATATATGTTTTACATCATTGTTCATTTTTGTACAATGGTTGCTTTCTTTTCCCAGGTGTAGACCCCTTAGAATTTCCATCACCAGTTCACCTGTGCACCATCACCGTAGTCCCTTGTGTTCTTCCTGCCCTTGTTTTGGTCCCTCTCCCTCCCCCTTCACTGCAGAATGTCTCTGATTTATAGTTTTCAGTTTATTTTTGTTTTGTTGTGGGTTTTTTTTGTTGTTGTTGTTGTTAATTATTTTTTTCCCGATCCCATATTTAGTTCCTCTATATTTCTCGTATAAATGAAACCATCTGATATTTTTCTTTTTCTTTCTGAGTTATTTCATTGAGCATAATCCCTTCTAGTTCCATCCATGTTGCTGCAAATGGCATTAGTTTATCTTTTCTGATTGCTGAATAGTATTCCATTGTGTCTGTATACCATATCTTCAAGGCAAGGGAGATGACTGATTAGATTTATGCTTGGAAAGGTCACTCTGGCTAGTGATGAAGAATGGGTTTTATAAAGAGCCAGGTAGGGGATGCAGAGATACCAGCCAGGATTCTGCTACTGGTGTTCACGTGGAAGATGATCATAGCTCAGAATAGTGTTTTGTTTGAGATAGGGAAGAAAAAAATGCAAACATGGAAGAGACATATGAGACGTAAAATCCACTGGATTTGGCCTGGACTGACTGTGGGCGTTGGGTAAGTGAGAGAGGTGTCAGTGCCGATCCTTAGGCTTCTGGTTTGTGCAACTAGATCTATAATGAACCCTTTGTCGATTAGGGGGAAGGAACAGGCACAAGAGTATTAGAAAAACAAATAGGTTTTGGGCATATTTAGTTTAGGGTACTGGTTTGGAGATACTCATGTTTAGGGCACTGGAGGAGATATACCTGAGGAGTCTGGAGATGAGCCCAAACCAGCGTGAATTTCTCCAGTATTGCTACCCAGAGACAGAGTGGTACTCTGAAAAATTGAGGTCTGGTGCCTGTAGAAGGCACATGGATGAGACATAGGTTTTAGTTTCCAGTCAGTCAGCGCTCCCTCCAGGACTCAGCACAGAGTCAGGTGATTTGGGCATTTTCTGGGGCAGCCATTTCTTTGTCTCTGTATCATCTCTCTTGCTCTTTCCTAGAATCACAATTTTGACTGCTTGTTTCTGAGACTGCAGATCTCTGGGTTCTCTAGGACAGGTTTTACAATAAGAACCGGGGAGAATGTTCCTTTTTACTTCAGAAGGGATGCCTCTGGTTAAAATGGAGTTGGCTTTTAGTTTGCTTTAGCCATTCAAAATGCAGAATCAAAAGCATGACTCCTAGAGGGTGAGAACGGAATTAAATACATGTTGAAAGGGATATGTACAGAAGAGGAAGTGTAGACAAGGGTTTTTCTTCCTTATATAGGAAATGACTTTATCATTATGTGCAAAAAAACCAAGCTGAAAACCATTATTTGAGAGTGCCACTTTTGATTAAAGTTACAAACCTAAATAATGTTTATTTACTAGATAAGATCATTTCCTACTTGTTCTCATTCTTTTATTTGCTGTATTTACACCAATTTTGAAAAAAATAAGTGTATTTTTGTAATGTATTTCTTCCTGCTGCTGCTACCAATTATTTCCTTCTCTGAAAATCTGTACTATTACTTTTCACAGACAAGTAACTGAGGCACTGGTATCTGGGCAAAGAAAGTATTATATTGTTTGAAGGGCTTTATAAACAAAAATGTGGCGGTCCTAATTCTTAGAGATTCTAAATCATTAAATCATTAGTGAGAGAAAGTGAACTGCCATTTTAAAAGCTTCCTAGTATAATATACACTATATTTCTGTTAAATGAATGAAGTTTTACATCTTTGTTAATATTTTGCCAATAGAGGATTTCTCCCCTTAGGTGTGGTCATTGTAGCTCTCCCACCACCAAAGCACTCAAAGTGCTCCCCCATAGTCTGTGTGCCCCCCGCTTTTCTCATCCCTCCCCTTCCCTCGTGCTCTCCCCATCCCCTCCTGGATGCTTCAAATCCATAGTCAGTTTTCAAGGATTGGTTTTGTAGTTTGTCTGAGAACTACATTTTGAGAATGAAACTGTTGCTTTTCATTTGACAAAAATCAAGTTGGAACACTTCAGTAGTGTTGGCTCTTCATTTTCTCTCATCTTCTTCTTTGTTTATCTTGTTTGCAGAATTCCTGCATCCAGAAGTTGTCAATCTGTCAAGACAGCTTTGAAAACACAGAGGGTCTGTTATTATTTTGTGGCCGTTAGAGCTACTATGTCTTCTGCAAGACTGTTATCTACAACAAAACTACAAAGGAATGAAAACAGAAAACAAGACATCTTATTTCATCACTAGTAATTTTTCTTCTATTTCATAAGCATGTGCATAATTTTACTCAAAATAATACATACATATAGTGAGAAAATGCTGAAGCAAAGGAGAAATTCTCTTATTAAAGTTCACATGATGCTTCACATTGGCTTTCTGGACATCTTTCCCATCCTTCTTTGGGTGTGTTTTTCAAGCTCAGTGGCTGCAAATCTGGGTTCCAGATGTGACTTAAGTTCTGCCAGTTGGAATCAGTGATTGGCAGCAAAACTAGATTCCAAATGGAATTAACTCTGGAGAGAGGCAATGGCTAATTGCCTTGCTTGTGGAATATAGAAGACACAGCATAACTCTGGAGGCAATAATTGTGGTTTTATGTCTCATGAGATAGACCATTATTGCCCTGAAGACAGGAATTATTGTCCTGCCAGTGCTGGAGCTCCATCTTCTTGGCAGGTCAGTTCTGCAGTGTCACCCTACGAGTCAATCCTGGAAGCGTATCTTTGATAACCATTTCAGGAATTTGGATAATATCATCAAATGTGCTGTGCTCCGTACTAAAAGAGAGAATAGCTCACTAGTTAGACATGAACACTCTGGACCAGAATATTTAAGTTGAAGCCATAGTCAGCAGGGTTACTCTGAGCAACTCTGTGCCCTAAGCTTTTTATCTGTGAAATGAAGAAATATCCTATTATTGGGCCTGTTCTAGAGCCTATTACACAGGAAAGACTGAATACATTTGAAATGATATTGATACAGGGCAGCAAGGGGCACTAAAACTGGCCAAGGATACTGCCCAAATAGTTTACTGGTCACTGTCTGAGTTCTTTATCCACATGCACAATTGCAAGACTACTCAGGTTCAGGAACAACAGCAATGGGATTTATTTAACAAACCCGGGAAAAACAGTCACTGAGGCCAAAAATGGCCGTTTACCTCACCTGAAGCAGTGTCGTGTTCTCAAGTCCCAAACAAAATGCAGCTAAGATGGCGTTTTCCTGCCCCTGAGGACAGAGCTCCTATCCCAATCAGTAGGCCACTTGCCCAAGATGGTGTCTTCCTGCCACTGAGGACACGCGGCAGCCAGAGTATAGACCAGGTTCCAACTCACAAAGACAACAAAAGACACAACAGGAGATGCTCCTGGAGCTGCCAAGATGCCCCAGTGCAGGACCAGACAAGCAACACTCAAAACAGCAGCTGCCCCAGCTGAACGACCCGACAAACAGCCACACTCACAGCTCAGTGAGGCACCCAGCTCCGGGTCTTCACCTTCTGTAAGAGCAGCAAAACTGGGGCCAGGTTCAGTCACTCAGCTACTTGCAAAGCCTCCGAACTTTTCCTCTCTAAGGTTGGCTGCTGGAGGCCTACACCTTCGGAGACCCACACCAGCCTTCTGGAATATCGGTACCATGGGGGCTGAAATCACTGACCCCCAAATTGCTGAAGATCCAAAAACACTGAATCTCAAATACTGAATCCAAAACGCTGAATCCTGAAGACTGAATGCATCTGAGGCTGGTTCTACAGTCCCTTATATTTTTTATCAGTCTCTCCACCAACCCAAATGTGATATTTTTTAGTATTTTCTCTGGGGCTATCTATCCTCACCAGCAACCCCCTCCAGGGGGCACCACCTGTAACAGTCTTTGGCTTCAACCACCAGTTACATTATGAACACTAAGTGTTTTTCTGCCTAAAATATTGAAAGTGGCTCCTGTTTCTGCAATTGAATCTTGACTGACAAAGAGGCCATTCAAGTTTGCAACTTTGGGTAAGTCACATTATTAGTTACAACGTTCATTGTCTCAAAGATGGATGTGGTTTTCATGGCCAACAAACTAGATTTGAATAATTGCAAAGTATATTTTTCCAACCCTTATAATAAATAGAAATAAGGTTAAGGAAATGAGGAGAAAATAAGAGAGTAGATGCAACAATCTGTAGGATAAGAAGGAAATAAAAGGTTTGTTTTCTAATAGCAGGTATTTGCTCTTTTAAATTTATACTCTGAATTTTCATGAAATCTGTGGAAATGATGTACATTTCTGCACATATAACTATACTTTTCTGAAATGCCATCACCTCTATCCTTTGTAAAATATTCATTAATTTCTTCTGGACACATGCAGAGAATTAGGGCAGTATGTTAACTGGAGGAAGTGTTTAGAAGAGAAAGAAAAGATATTATCTGCATTTGCACCTAGAGATTATTCTGAGATTAAGCACTAGTGTAAGAATGGCTGTGACTTTCCTATTCCTTTTGAAAGATGCCTTGTACATGATCTATTGAGATTATGTATAAAAGAAAACACAAAAGTGAACATTAGTAACCATGGTTACTATTGGCTATGGATTTACTCTTTTACAGGCCTTATCCAATTACCACTAACAAGGTTGTGTTATACTACGTCATATGGTAGAAAAACTATTATTGCTATTTTATAGATGAGAAAACTGAAGCACAGAGAAGTTAAGTCATTCGCATTGTCACACAATTGGAAGTGACAATCAGAGAGGAACACAAAACATGAACACTATAAAGATCCTGCATTTAATCACTGCATCCTAAGCCTTGCAGACTTTAAAGCAAAGTCTTGTCAGTTTTTAATCTTAAATCTAAGATACAGTTTGCCACAAATAAAGATCCTACCATATCTACTACAGGTAGGACAGAGTAGGCACAGCTTGGTGATTCTTTCAGTGAATCAGGGTTAGACAGCCACAGATCTCTTTTTTAAATAAAGAAGAAGCCAATTTCCTTATTTAATTGTGTGTGACATGTAGTAGTTTATAATCTGTGACATCTTCAGTCATCCGTACACTGGTAAAATAATCAAGGTGAAGAGTGAAATTTCATCTGTCTTCTCCAAGCCATGTGTCATCTTAAATGCTTTTCAGACTAATCGCTGTAGGTAAAGGCAAAAAGTGCTTGAGTTTCACAAGATCTTTACTCTTCCACTTATCTTCCTATTTGCAATGCACAGAGGTTCTTATATCACACGAGAACTTCCCGGCAGCATTGTGAAACACTAATGCTTATTAGCAGGGGAGAGCCTAGAGTTTCTCAAAATCTGGCAAGTGTTCAGGTATTGTTGATTTTTGCATTTTAGAAAAAAATCATATATTTTCTCTTGAAAATCTATAGCTATTAGTATTGTGGAATGAAAGGCAATTTCTACTAAGGTGTTTGATTACATGTATAAAATCTCATCTATCACTTTTTTCCTTCCCTTTTTCCTTCTATATCTAGTGGAAAGCTGAATGGGTAATATGAAAAACATTTGTTGACATTTTCATCTTGTTTTTCAATAGCAAATACTTTTTTAAAACACATATACAGAGTCATCTTATATTATGGATGGGATATATTTTTGTAAGCATTCTGATAAAATTAGAAATAATACAAAACACCTCATAAAGGATGGACATTTTCTTCATATATTGATTTATATCTTGGGCCACCAATTTTAAATTACAAAAATGTTCACTTTTTTTAAAGTGTACCAATAAAATGAAGCTCTATGAATACCAACATTACCTTATTTTAATTTTAAAAATTGAATTCATATAAAATACACAAAGAGCAAAAGAAGAGCTCCATTTGAATTTTCTATATTATATGCATATATAGTAAAGCCAGCTTTTAGTATAGAAACCAGCTTATCAGATTGGTGTGTGTCTGTAGCTGGACCAAATGTGCAAGTCCAATGTAAAATTATATAAAGTACCTTTCAAAAGCAACTTAAATACGCATGTCACTGTGACAGAAGTCTGTTAGTGATTCAGATGGAGCCACACGCAGGCAATTTTGACTTTAATCTCATGCTGGGATTGAGTTGGGACTGGTTTGAGCAAGATTTTGTTTATCCTATGTATCTAGAGCCAGAGCCAATACTTCCCCAGTTTTGAATGGCTTTAAATGTCTATTTTCATTTGGACAGGATTGATAAGCCTATTTGCAGATAACTAGTACTCATGTATGAGCTCTTACACATGCATTGGTTGAAGCAAGGCGTTGTTTTTAAAAATAATCTCCTCTGCCATTGTGTTTGTATTTGTGTTTCAGGCATGTGGAGTTTCCTTCTTCCTTAAGCTTTCAAGGTAAATGTATACATTGGCAAATGTGACTCTGTAATGGCTGGCC
Organism: Scalopus aquaticus; assembly: GCA_004024925.1. NCBI lineage: Eukaryota > Metazoa > Chordata > Mammalia > Eulipotyphla > Talpidae > Scalopus > Scalopus aquaticus. Next base: position 8,789 of record PVIJ01016469.1, on the reverse strand, counting down.
TATCAACCAGGAGATTAATGAGGGGACAACTTAACAATAGATCAAAAGCAAGTGATACTGATGTTTGTTCCTGGGGAAAGATGGGTCAGGGCACAGTGAGAGAAACCAGGTTTCACACTGTGTAGCCCGGGATAAAAAGTTAGGAAAGAACAGGGTAGTAATAAGGCAACTGGCCAGCAAGAACCTAGACAGAACAGGGAGACAATAAAAAGGGGTTAGCTAAGAAATTTTGAAGAAAGTAAGGGAGAATCATAGAAACTATGGGTGTTGGAAGTCAGATTAATCTTAATGAACTCTCTATGTAGTTTCCCAAGAAATAGTGATTATTGTTTTACTATTAAGAATTTCTTTGGGTTGGAACTTTTCTCACTCTATTTTGCCTGCTTTACAACTGATACTGCCCAGCCATGCTCACAGATTGCAATGACTGCATTTACAACCCAGTCGTTTACAAAAAAATTGACTCAAATTACTAGATTGGAAAGATGATTTTGACATATGATTTTTAGGCACTGTTCTTGTCACTATGAAAGCCAGGATCAATTTGATGGATATGCAGCGTGTGCATTTGCCCAAGACCCCACACTTAGAAGGAGGCTCGTCCTTGAACGTAAATGCTCTGTGCACGCCATCTCAAAATTCTTAAGGATTTTATCTTCAAATTTGCAGTTTTATAATGAAAGCTGATGAGAAAACAGAGCATGAGCCAGGCCTTGCAGCCTGGGTACCGGGTCAGTCCTGCCTCCTGCTGCCTCCTGGGATGTGTCCTTAGCCACCTGCTCCCCTGCCCACCCAGCAGCCGCTGCTACACTTCACTCCCAGAGGCACCTGAGCTGAGGTGCATAGAGAATTGGGGTCATATGCACAGTGCTGTGCTTTCTGAATAGTGGGGTGAGACCCAAGTACGTGGGTTATATAACTCATCCTGGAAGATGCTTGTGTCCAAGGGAGCATTAGACTAAATAGAAAATTAAAACCACAATGACGGGTAGTGGGGGTGGGGGGAGGGGAGGGAGGGAGAGAGGGAGAGAGAACTCCCTTAGGACAGCAGGCTCTATGGTTCAGCACCTCCTTTATCCTCAAAGATGGATGGGATGACCATCAAGGGAACCCAGAGCTGCTCAAGGTGTGTATCTCAGGAGTATGATCTAGAGGAAAACAAAATCATAGTTTTAATTACAGTGCAAGCTTCTGAGGCTGCAGCTCCAGCAGCCGCTGTGGCCCGGGCAGCTTCCCAGCAGCAGAGCCTGGAAAGCTGACAAATTTTACCCACCAGTGGCAATGTTGTGGCTTATTATATTTTTATTATAATAATTATCATTATAATCTGCAGTGTGTTATTTTGAGCAGTTGTAGCACTAAGGAATTTGCTACAGTGGATATCCCGAATTTTGGATTCTGGGCTCTGTATTTGTTCCCTGAACCAGAGAAAGGGAGTTTACAAATGTCACCTGTTCTATCACGATTGTTCTTTGCTGCCTCAAATAATTGAAATACTTGCTTTCACCATCTCTAATCTCAATCTTCAAATGTTACCTTATTTTAAAAAGTCAGCTAAGGCTTGGAAATACCTTTGGTAAAGTTATGAATTATTTTATAGAGCAATTATGTTTGACTTCTGTGCTCAATTAAGGTGACTCATTCTAGGTGACTTTATTATTTGGGGGAAAGTCATTCAATTTGAGCAGCACAGAAAATTTCCTTCCTTCCACACAAAGAACTAGGTTTTCATGCTAAAACCACAGCCATTACTTTGCAATTTAAATACTATTTAAGATAGAATGCCTGTTGAATTGAAAATTCTTAATTTATGTGGAAGATATTTTTCTAATTTTAAAACTTATATCAGATTTAGGGGCCCACAACTTTATATCCTTGAAAACTTCAACAAAAATACAGTAAATGATAACTTCATATTTTACATTGTGCACATTCAGGTATTAATTCCACAGTATTTATTAAATACCTGTTATCTTCCATGCTTTTCACTAAGTCCCAGGGATACAGGGATGAATTGATTCCATCTCCATCCTGATGTATAATTGAGATAAAAAAAATTTAGGTGCTGGATTGAAGCAGTTGGGGATCACAGTAAAGACAGAAAATGGGCCAGGGAGTGGGCACTACCTGGGTTGGTAAATTCGGGACTAGGAGAGTCTGAGTTCAAGAAAGCTTCAGAATGGGGAAGTACATCACAGACAAAGGAAAACAATGCAGAGAAATCCAATGAGTTGGGTGTTGTAGTGTTGTATCAGTTACTACTCTACCTATTTGCATGATCTCATTTCCTTTTTATATTACACTGAGTATTACACAGCAAAATGACCACTTCTACTTTACCAGTGAGATTATTTGAGGGGAAGACCAAATAGAAGACCAAGCAGAAAGGACTCAAACACCAGTATTTTTTGTTTTTATTTTGTCCATCATATTAATATTGGTTACAACTCTCAACATGACTTAGGGATATAGGTTCACATCTCTACAAATATGTGTTGTCACACCACACCCACACCAAAGCCCCAGCAATCCTCTACCATAGCCCACTGGGCGTTTATCTTCAATTTAAACCCTAGTAATGTCCTCTAACCATTATACAAGAGCAATCTTGGCAAGAAGAGAGCATGTCTGGTGTTTCTATTTGCTACTGTCCATTCAATGAACTATTATATTGGCTTAATGACACTCCAAGAATATCAAAACTATAACACAGCTCTGGTGCCTTAAGTATAAAGAACACTTAGGAAATAAGACACCAAACTCAAATCACTGCACTGTCACCAGCTAGAGGGTGACCTGGAGTAAATCACTGGCCATCACTGAGCTTCTTATTCTGTAAGATTAGAAAGTCATGCCCACATCACAGAATAACTGTACTGGAATGTTCTGCTGCATGGGAGGAAGGCGTGTTTGACTTTAGCTGAATCTAAATTTCTGTTGCCCACCAGACTTTTATTCCAGCCTTTTCTTCTCACTCTGTAATCCACTACAAGTACCTCCACTCACCTCCACACACATCAGTGATGATGGAGAGTTGTGGCAAAGTTGTAAGCAATAGAGAGACGGGGTCAAAACTGCCTTTCAAATTTACCTCCCTTCATATCACATTTCCTTCATAGCTTCACTCATTCAGTTTTCAAATTATTTTTCGGAAAAGGTTGTCCTCCCGCTGTTGGCATACAAACACTTAAGTCCTTTAGTCCATCCCAGTTTCCATGAACTGGAGGGAGTAGGTCCAAGTCTACAGCCAAGAATGTGGACACCAGGAGAGAGTAACAACGGAGGCCATTTTTATAATCAATCCACCACAAGAAAGGGGAAGAAGTGAAGACCGTCACTTCATAGCCACCATAAAATAATGTCCAGAAATAAAGTCAGGAGCAATGTGATTTATTTTCCTTAATGGATCCATTCTGATATCCTATCCACACTGGAGCAGAGGGGATTCCTCTAACACTGAGTGTGGCATGTCATCAGAAATCCAGTGGGCCACGGTCTTAGGTAGGGGATCTAATAGGCAATAGAGGGACCACATCAGTTAACTTTCAGAGAACAGGGCAAGACTTTCCAGGGAGCCAGTGGCTTTGTAAGAGCCAGGAGGCGCAGGGAGGGGAAACTGAATGACCTAAGTGATCCAAGCTCTCTCCACTATGACTAATGATTTGATAAATAAGAAAATGTGCTTTAGCTGACAGGTCACTGCATCACCACTGTGTGTTTTCCTTTAAGATGGGACTGCCAGAAAGGAGGTTCCCCGAACTGTTTGCAAATGAAAACTAATGATTTATGTTCTCACCCGAGGACTTGGGAACAGGGACTGCGTCACTATTTTCCAAATTGTAAGCTGCCTGCTTAAGTGAACCAGGAGTTCTCAGAATAACAGGTCGCTGCCTCCAGCCTCTCCAGTGTGTATTTTAGCGACATTGATTTTTGGATATTGGCATTGTGGAAAATAATAGAGAATAATTTTGAAAGCTTTTTTATGGCTATAACCTGTTCTTATCAACAGGTTCGAGAACATTGCATCAAATTTGAAAGCAAAAGCATTATTTGAATAAAGTGGTCTTGTAAGAGATTAAAATATCTAAAAGACGTTTCATGATTTCAGAACTTTATGGTATAAACTTTGCAGATGTAAGTCCTTAAAATGTTATTATTGCATCTTTGCTTAAAATTAACAAGCTAGGGAGAGGCACTTGCAGGTGTTTTTGGATTTCTTTTTGTTTTTCTACTTATCTTCCAGGGAAAGCAGGTTTCAAATAGCTCGCCCTTTAACCATATCATGTAACGATGAGTCAGTCACATACTGGGTGGATCAGAGTCACAATTATGTTGCCAGTATCTTGGCCCTGGATTAACAATTACCCTTCTGAATGGTGCTGTAAATTACTTATATTGCTTGAATGTCAAATGTGATTTCATCATCTGAATCAGTGAGGTAGACATAAAGTTCTCCCAATTTCACATCTAAATCTCATTCCACAATATTGATGTAATGAATCCATGACTGATTTAATTCCTATCACAGGCTTTATGCATGCTATTCAAGCAGGCAAGCCTTTCTGGAAGATGCTATATAGGATGTAAAATGTGTAGACTCATTGTTTTGCTTTTTTTTCTTCACTCTTTGCATGCACATCTAATATTTTGATCAATGTCCAAAATTCAAAATATCCCTGCACTCTACAACAGAATTTCCTGCTGGGACGTTTGATAAAGAGAATTTCTTGTAAGAGATAAATCTAAACAAGATTTGAGGACAAATTTCCATGTCACTCATTTTTTTTAATTCTTCCAAAGCCATTCTTCTGGAACATTTTACTAATAAACTGTAAGGAAGCATTTACATTATAGTGGTCACTTGTTGCATTTTGTTTAAGGAATATTTATACAAGTGAGACTTGAGATTGCAGGTCATTAAGAATAAAGCGAAAATCCAGTCTTGGCAATGGGGAAAGTGGCTGCTCTGAAATACTGCTTGTCAGAAATGTTAGTTTTTACCATCTCAGAAGGGCAGTTTGGCAACAGGTATGAGGACCATAAAAAATATACATTCCCTTTCACCTATTAATTCTAAATCTAAAATTAATGAATTAGAGAAATATTGATTCAAAGATATGTGTAAAAGGATGTTCAGCTCAGCATTCTTAATTCCAGTTAAAATTGGAAACAATCTAAATTCTCACTTATTAGAGATTTTTCTAAAAACTACGGTCCATTTAAAAAACAAGCAGTAATGAAAGTAATGATATACATGAGACCTTGACTTTAAGGAAACTTGGCTTGAGCTGGATTTCCATAGGAAGCTGGGTTCTGAACATTTTATGCAAGTATTCTTCTCATTGAGAATTCATTGCACTGGATGAAATGGTAGCAAAATGCTTATCTTTATTACCAAAGCCTTACCCGAGGGATTTTAAATTAGCTGGCTGCCCTCCTTGTGCAATATTTGACTTACCACTGGATTTTAAAATGTGTGTTTGTACCATTGCTCATGCAATTTTCAAACTGCTGGTCTCCAAATTTCTCTTCAAAATAACAGAAACTTATTTTCCTCCTCCACAGAAATCTGTCCCTTCTCAAACCTGATGACTGTTATAAAGTTTTTCTGATATTTACTTGAATTTTTATCATATTCATGGAGAAGAAATTTGTCAGGTGTATTTTTTATTTCCTTCCTTCTTCCTGATATCCCATTATACAGAAGTGATTTTGTATCATCCCTACAGCTTGTTTGTGAGAATCCCAGGACAGTTAGAGAAGGGAGAAATAAATTGTGATTTAATAACATAATGTGGTATTTTATAGTAATTAAAGACAGTGAAGTAGGATTAAATATTATCTATAGTAATCAAAAATAAATCATATAGGATCACCCATCATAAATGACATGTAACATACAATTCTGTTTTGATACAGCTTTTAAAATGCAGAAGAATGCAATTGTTAATGGGACAATAATATTATTTAGAATAAATAAGTGGGGGCTTCACAAATCCCTTTATTGTTTATTTCAATAAAGACGCTGATTTTAAAGAGATGCAAATTTGAATGAAATGATTTTAAAAATAGTCTCAAATATGTTTAAGTTTATATTTGTGATTCTCTGCCAACTATAGAAGTGACTTTCACGCACAGGTGGATATTCATTTATATGTAGTCAAATGACATTGTGTGCTTGTGTGTCATCAGTAGCAAAATGTAAACAGTAGTTACGCAAGGGTAGGAGGATAATGATGACAAAGAAGGTTAACTTTTAATTTCTTTTGTTTTAATTTTATATTTAAATTTCTAGCTTGTATTACTTATATAAAAACAGATACAGAAAAATTGAACAAGCTAATTCAGTGGTGCGCGTATTCTTAAAGCCGAAACTAAGTTGCATCCCAGAGCTAATTCATTGCCCAGGCTAGCCTGGATGCTGAAAATATCTTGAGGCCACTGCAATAACTTACCTTAAGGAAATCAAGCAGCTAATGTAGTATTTGATGACTTATCTAGTTATTCTTACAGAGAATGTTTTCAGTAATGTATTTTCCTTGTTTCTTTCAAGTTTCTTTTTACCCAGAACACTTTAAAACCAGTCTTTCTTTTCACTTTAAAAACTGTCTTGGTGATTAATTTGTGCTTAGAGCCCTCAAGTATAAATCAAAGCAAAGTAATGTTTGCACATACATAGAGCATCTTAGCTCATAGTGATGCAAATAGATCCTTACCATTCTCACAGTCTGTGCCTCAGTCTGAGGAGGAAGAACATTCAACTTTTTAAAACACAACCAGAATTTGGATAGAGTCCTCAGCTTATTCATTTGTTTCCTGGTTTCTGGCTGAAGCACATGATGTTGGAACATTATAAATCCACATCCCAGTCTTTAAAAAATTAGGAAATGGCCTCAGTAAAGAAACAAAAGTTTCTGAATTATATGCCCTTAAGAATTTATCCAGATATAAATAGTCTTTAGAGGAAGCAGTGTGGGTGCTGAAAGCTTTTCTGTGTGGGTCTCTGGTTCAGTACGTTACCAAAAATGATTTGGGGACAAAAGAAGCACTTCTATGTCAAAGTATATCTTACTCACAGAGTCCACACAGTGAGTTGTAAGTTATCTGATTTCTTACCATGGTCAAAAAGTGACAAGGGAGGAAGTAGCTCATGAGAACCTCTCATATAGTATCCTGTATGAGCTTCCCAAAGAATCACCTTCGTAACTTTGTGAAGAAATTCTTTAAGCTCAATTCACAGACGATGAAACCAAAGTCCAGAGGCTAAATAAGTTGTCTAAGATTACATGATTTTCCCGTGGCACAACCTAAATTTGACCTAATGAGTCCTGGGAATCCAAAACTTGAGAGCAGGCAGAGGTGGGAAGATGATGTATATAGGAACTGAACACACCTCCATTATCTACAGCCCGCAGTGACAATAGGAGATTGTCAAAGAGGTAAGCGTAGATTAGCTGAAAGAAAGGCATGAGTTACAGGCTCTGGAAGTCACAAAATTAGGAGAGACAAGGTCTGCCAAAGCAGGTGTGGATAGTATTACTTGTTGGTTCCTCAGCTGAGAGTCTGAGGAGAATCAAGAACACTGTGGAAAAGCTGAAATGGCCTCTCAGCACAGTCAGGCAGCCCAACCCCTGGGAATTATCATCCATAACATGAAACAGACGAATGTGGGAACTGAATGTCACCTCCAGGGTACCAGCCTGTGACCAATCATGAATGGTCCCCTGCTTGCACAAGAGTCTTCTTTCTCTCCTTCTTCTCCATTCTCAAGAATAAAAGCTTGGAATAAGATGGAAGAAAAGGAATGTTTAAGAAAGAGCTTTGAATTGAACTGAACCTCAGAGAGTAATCCTGAATTTATACAAAAAGCGCTGGACTGAACTAAGAATTTTTTTTTAATTATAAGGACATTATTTATACTGGTAAGAATCAGCAATGAGGACTCGTGGGCTAAGACAAAGGCCCTTTGCATATCTGCATCTTGTGAATTATTTTAACTGTGGTCAGTATAACCACATCCATCACTTCATTATGTTACTGTGTTCTTTTCTTGTAACCACTTCGATTTTAACTGCCTCTCAAGGGCCAGTTGAATACGAAAATTTTGTCAAGTAAGACTGATGGAGGAGGAGGTTTTTACAGACCCGCTTCTAAAGTGTTCCGGAAAGGTAGTTTTAAGTGCTTCCCCAAGAGAATGTTCTTTCTCAGTGTTTCTTGAATTTCAACTGAGAACCTAAATGAGAGAAATCCAGAATCACAGTTCTTGAAAACAGTAGTTAAAAAGTGGTTGTTTGGAGGGTGTGATGCTATGACAACCTTGTACTTGGAAAGAATTCTTAGATTACATCAATGCTACAGATTTTCCTTCATGGGTGATGGAATGGGCTTTAATACTCATTTTCTATTGCTTTAGTTTGTGCGGTTGATGATGTAAAAAGGCTGAACCAAAAATAACCACCATATGGCAAACTTCTGCTACACTGTAAGTGTAAGGCCTCCCGGAGGTAATTAAAAAGTGTTTATGGATAACCTTCATCAGAGGGCATTATTTAGATGTTCCACAATGTGTGATCAAAAATCTTAGAATCTGGGGCCTCCCCGGTGGCGCAGCGGTTAAGCGCTGCGCTGTGGAGCTGTCGGCAGCGGCGACGCGAGTTCGACGCCCGGCCGGGGAGAGTCCCACATGGTGCGGCAGACCTCTCCTGCCTTGCCCGCTGCTCCCCTCAGCAGTGTATTTCTGATCTGCCTGTTCTGCTCCCCGCTCCGTCTCTGGTGAACCCTCTCGCCGC
>PVIJ01016468.1:0-32602 GCA_004024925.1 Scalopus aquaticus | reverse complement strand
AGTAACACTAGCATTATTCATCAGAATTCCAATCCAGGCAATCTGGACCCAGAGTCTATGTTTTTGCTTATGGTATTTTGGTACTATTACATTCTGCATCTAGAGATTCATGATTGATTCAACTACACTTGTGCATGGGATTTTTAATCAATTTAAGTCTATTCTGTCTTACCTCTGTAACCAGCTTAGGGTAATTGTATAGACTAAACTCTATGAAGGACAAATAAGAAATGGTTTCATTTTCTCCAATCATTGACTTCAGTTGTGCTCTATTGAATCTCCTTTTCCTTTTCTTGATGACACTTAATGATATTGTTATCTCAAGCAGATACATAGAAGCCTTAGGAAGATCCTTTTTAGTCCCTGTGATATGAAAAGTCCACTTATTTCACAGGTTTCTTACATGAGAGGAGATCTAATTCAAACTCTTTCAAATCACCCCTTTTCCTCTATCAGTTTATCTGTCTCTTGCTGTTAGCATCCCTAGCCCAGCAGGTGACTCTCTTGGGGGTACATTCAAAACAGCACAGTCTGAGCTACCTTCTGTGACATTCATTAGAATTGCTGGAAACTCATATATTCATCTGACATGAAGGCGCAGTGCAGGCTGCTCTATTGCATTTCTCTAATCTTTTTCCTAGAGTTTTCTTTCAGTGAAATAAGATTTGGGATGGTGGTGGGACTCTGATAGTTCCACCAATCCACTGCATAAGCAGATATTCAATTGGAGAATGAGATGCCGTTTCACAACATATTTTTTGCCTCCAGAAGTGATTCTCTCCTTACTTGATTTACTTGATTTCAGGTTTCAGGAGATGTCTCTCTCTCTCTCTCTCTCTCTCTCTCTCTCTCTCTCTCTCTCTCTCTCTCTTCTCCCCCCCCCCCTTTATTTTGTATCTGTCTCTCTTGTCTCACTCTCCTTTCTTCACTTCCTCTCTGACTGGTTTATATGGACTGACAAGGTTGGAGAGTGCATTGGTTATGAGGATAATTCAGGCTGTGATTACAAATCAGTTTCACTCTTTCTCATAATAAATCCTGGAAACAATGGCTACTGCTATTTGCTTTTTCTTTGTGGAATGTAGTTCATGTACTATCTTTTTGCTTTAGTTTTAGATAAATAAGTTCTGGGTTAACTGCTCGCTCTGGATTAACAAGAAAAGTCCTCTTACACATTTACTCATTTTTGTCTGACATCTATTTTGTTTTTGTTTTTACCAACCCTGATGACTTTTGGTTATTGTTCTTCATTAGTATATGTTTAGATTTACTTTGCTTTTTAATGATATATATTTTTATAAGCAGCATCAACTTCTATTTTGTATGTCAAGTGTAACAGTTTTTTTCTTTCCATGCTCAACAAGGTAAATGATGTGCCCAAGATCACACCATTAGTGAGAAGTCATTGGATTCTACCCCAGACATGTTTCTCTACAAAGACCATGCCCCTAATCACTATATTACTCTTTTTTTCTCTAATAATGTGGGAAATATCATCTTGATATCAATTTTAATGATTATAATGTTTTTCAAATACTCAGACCTGAACCTTTTAATTGTCTAATTTAGGGATAATACCCTAAATTCTGATTATATGAGAACACTAATTCACTTCATTTCCTTCCACTTATATCCAGACAGTTCACAATCTTTCTTGGTCTTTGCTTTTCTAATTGGTTCAGTGATTAAACTTATGAGTCTTGGAGTCAAAGAGGCTTGGGTTTAAAGCTCAGACATGACACAGTTTCATCTGTAAAATGAGAATTAAAGAGCTAAGACACCAAAGTGGAAATTATATTGTCTTTTATTAGTTAAATGATGAAATTTAAACACATTTAACCATGCCCTGGAAACTCATGAAACAAGTCCCATGAACGTCTACTTGCATTTTGGGGGTAAAAAAATGCTTTGGAAAGCACTTGAGTGGTACTGCTGTGGTTGATTCTTACCTGGATATTTATAGTGATATTTATACTTATTGATAAAGTCTAGCAAATTATTTATGTGTGTGCAACATTTGCTTAGTTGTTTGGAGAACAGCTGAATTTGACCTAATTGTGATTTTTAGCATCATTGTGAGTTTTACTTGAACCTGTTTTCAGGTGAGCTCTAAAAAATATATGAATCCTAGAAAAAGGGAATGAAATAGGTAAAGTCTGAGGAAATGTTTTAGATAACTGTGATTTTGAAGCACAATAATACTATTGAGTTCTTTGAAGATCTCCACGGAATGATGAAAAAGGGAGAGAATTTTCTGTTTCCCTCTCTGCCCCATTTTCCTACAGATACCAGATGCTTGTGGAGCTTTCCCTGAGTAAAAGCTTTGCCAACATGAAACAACTCCTCCCACGTGAGCATTATGATGCTTGAGTGTTCAGCACATCAGTCTGAGCCAGCCCCAGCTTGGTACTCAAAGCCAGTAGAAAATTGAAAAAGACAGGGACAACTATGCTTCTATCAGATAAATAGATTTCTAGCCTAAAACAATAGAAAGGTACAAAAATATACATTATATGATGATAAAGGAATCAATACCATAGGAAAATATAAAATTATCAATACGTTTGTATCCAACATTGCAGCACCAAAATATGTAACACAAATGTTAACTGACCTAAAGGGAGAAAGATACTGGCAGCAATGCAAAATTACTAGGTAACTTAATACCTTATTTATGGAAAGGGGTGATGAAGGGATGGTGGGGCCTGAAAGTACAATGGGTTAGGGGGCAACTGCAAATGCTACCGTTGGCCGCCTGGTGTCATATGCCAAGTGCAATAGTGGCATCTACATGCTACAAAGTGACCAGTATAAAGTGGCTGGTACCCCCTGGGGTAATGGTGAAGCAGCAGCACCCAAAGTTGCTTCAATTGGCAAGTTTGTGAACTCCTGATTTGTCTCCTCAAATCCACTTCAGACAATATTCTACAGCACAGTATATGATAACTCCATTCGCGCATGTATTTGAGTGGAAAAATTCTGGATCATCCTCGACTTTTCCCTTTGATTTCATACCACATCTGATCCATCCAGAAATCCAATGACTAATCTTTAAAACATATCCAGAAGGCAAACGTTATTACCCGGCTCTATTGCCACCCAGATGCTTGTCATTTTTCATCTGGGATGATCACTGTTTCACTGGTCCCCTGCTTCTACCCTTGCCCTTAGAATTTCCAAGATAACAGCCAATGAGTTTTATATTCTAAAATTTTTAACTGAGATATAACTGACATATAACATTGTGTAAGTTTAAGATGTAAATTATGTTGAGTTGATGTGTTTAAATATTGCCAATAGGGTTATCACTGTAACATTAGCTAGCACCTCTATCATGTCACATACGTATTTAATTTTTGTGGTAGTAACAATTAAAATCTAGCCTCTTAGTAACTTTGAAATTGATAATGCAGTATTGTACAGGGTTAATATGTGATGCATTAGATCTCAAGCACTTATTTATCTACTGATTGGAAGATTGAACCCTTAAACACATCCCCAATTCCCACACCACACATACAGGTCCTGGTAACCACCATTATATTCTGATTTTATGAGTTCAGCTTTGTTATATTCTGTATACAAGTGATATTGTACAGTATTTGTCTTTGCCTGACTCTTCTCATCAATAATAATGCCCACATTGTCATAAATATGGCAGTATTTCTTTCATTCTTGTGGCCAAATAAGATTCTATTCTACGAACATTTCAGTTGTTTCCACATCTTGGTTATTGTGAGTAATGTCACGATAAATATAAGTGCATACATTTGTTTCATATCCTGTTTTCATTTGCTTTGGGTACATACCCAGAAGTGGAATTGCTGAGCTATATGGAAGTTCCATTTTTAATATTTTGAGGAACCTCCAAACTTTTCTTCACAGTGGCTGAACAAATTGCTGTCCTATCAACAGTATGAGAGTTCCCTTTTTCCATGTCCTAATCAGTACTAGTTATATCGTCTTCTTTATGATAGCCAGTGTGAGCCTAGGGAGTTGAAAGCTCACATCCCTCATCTACTCCAGATCCTCCAAATGGTTACTGAACTCAACCAGAGTGAAACTTAAACTCTTTAGAGAGAGTTACAGGAATGTATCTGAACTTCATGCTCTTCATATATTCCCTGACCTCATCACTGACTGTTACATAAAAGTATATAATTTGTCACACGTAATATCTGCTACATATTGTTATGTATGACATAAATTTATCTCATTGGGTTGCTAAGCATTTTGTGTAATGCACGTGAAATGCTTAAAATAGATTCTGGCACAGAGTAAATGTTCAATAAATGTATATATACTTATCAGTCTATCTTTATTATTTACCAGAATGGAAAATGCATGGAAATAATTGATAGTCCCCCCAATTCAAGATTAAAAAATTATAGTTTAGCAAATTGAGAGACTTATCTAGAGTCATTGTTAGGATGTGGTAGAGCAGAGACCCAATGCAATGTCTCTCTGTCTAGCTCAGATTGCCCAATCTCATTCCAACAAAATAATTATTAATACCCAGTGTAATTCACTTTGGAAAATGGCATTCTACATTCATCTTTTACTTTACATTTTAACTTAAAATTTCTAGTATAAATGGGGTTGTAAAAAAGTTCTCAGTCGCATTCACCCAGTACTTTTCTGTTAGGTACCTAGGATCATTTCTTTGTAAATAATTGCTTCCAAGTTAACTAAATATTAAAGTCTTTGAATAAAGTACTGGGTAATTATAATTCGTGATCCCCTAAGATTACAAATCCACAACAAATAAAATAAACTAACAAGTACATAGCAATGTTGATAAGTAGTGAAACAGTTTTTGATTGATTTGTCAATATTGTTTTAAATACACTGACCAATCGGCTATACTCTCAAAACTTCAAAGTTTCCTATAAATTTGTCTCTTAATCTTTCCCTTTGCTTCCCTGTGATTTATTGTGGAACTTTTCTGAATGTGTGATTCACATTCATTTATATTACAATACTTTATCATAACTAATTCAGAGACTTGGCATTAAAAATTGTATCTCACAAAAGTCATTTCTTTCACAAGAAGAGATTCATATGAGTGAAAACCACTAACTCAGTTCAAGTGTTATGTTCCGACTAATGACAGGATTTATATACTTTTTTGCCACGACTGTTTCTCAACTACTAAAAATTAGAATAAAACACCACTAGCAAATGGAACCAAAATGATCAACTTAATGCAAATAACACTTAAGAGCAAGTCAATTTAGAAAGTCCATTCTACTAATCTATATATTGTTGAGTGAGCTATAATATTATACAAGCATTTGCATTAATTGAGAACTGCTGTTTGCAGGGCCTTATTTATCTTCAGTTTTAAATTTCCTGTATTCTGTGACCTGGCACTCAGCGATAACAATCATGTTAGTTAAGGTGAATTGCTGTTTTTCAAAGGATAAGTAGTTGTGTATTTTCACTCAGAGCATCTCAAATGAGCATAAATATTACACCAGAGAGACCTTTTCTGTCCACTGATGATTGCTTTTTGCAGCACCCATGACAAAAAAAAAAGTACAGCTTGATCCCATTTTCTTCCTGAGTTCCTCTGTGCCAATGGAAGTGGTAGCAGTGTCAGCTTTTAAAAGATTACTATATTATTATAGTCTCACTGTTTGCTTAATTCAGACAGTGCTTTCTTTCCATCTTGCCTAAATGACAGAGGAGAATTTTTACATTCAGTATCTTAGAGTGTAGAGGAAATGATTATCTAAGATGTTTGGCTTATATCTCAGGTTCTGAATGGAAGATTTGATGATTTTCAAATACTAGAAATACATTCTAAAAATTAGTCAACAATTTCTAGAAATTTGGACCTTATAAGTCCAGAGTAACAACTTTTTGTTGTATGTATACTCATTTGTATAAAACTAAAATCAAATTTTGTCTTCAGCTGCTTATGTTCTATTAGCATTTACCCTAAAAGCTTAAACATCACTTTCCCCATTATCTGCTTTACCCAATTTTAGACAACCCATTATGTCTACTTACAATTGCCTCTAACTTTTCTTTCCATGGCCAAACTCCTTAAAATGATGCATTTATCATAACATTATTTAGCACCAATTATTCCTCAGACCATCTGTGTTGTGGTCTCCATCTTTTCCAGTATCCAAATTCTTAATTTGCTATAGTTTTTAATATATTCCTAACTGACAAAGAGGTAAAAAAATCTCCAGCCTCAAAATTTGAAGGTTAAGAATTTATACCACATTCCATTAGAGGAGCCAAGTAGACAAATGATCCTCTGTGGAAAACTCTACCTTTTTTGAGTTTATGGTTTCTGATAATAAGTTCCTTGAAGTTTCTTGAAGTATGTGCCCATTTGACTATAGTGATTAAAATCAGTTTACATTTATCATATGGGAACTGATATGACAATGTGAAGGAGCAATGGTGAGCAAAGAAGTCTGCTATATTAATTTCACATTGAAACAATGTGACAGCTATTTTCCCAGAGACTTGAGTACTTGCTAGGTGGAGTATGCTTTGCATCACTGGTGAATTGGTGGTGGGCTACCCAAGGGGAATACAAAATGTAAAAGACATAAATAACAATAAAAATATATATTTAAAAAAATTAAAAAATAAAAAAATAAATATCTGATAGACTGATATTGGAAAGGACATGTATATATATATCTGTAAAAATGGCAGCCAAATGAATCTGTAAATGTGATTTTTTTTTTATTTATGCATACAAGCTGGGGTACAGGCCAGAAGTGTGGGGTGGTGAGAGGGTTCACCAGAGACAGAGCGGGTAGCAGAACAGGCAGATCAGAAATACACTGCTGAGGGGAGCAGCGGGCGAGGCAGGAGAGGTCTGCTGCGCCATGTGGAAATCTCCCCGGCCGGGCTTCGAACTCGCGTCGCCGCTGCCGACAGCTCCACGGCGCAGCGCTAAACCACTGCGCCACCGGGGAGGCCCTGTAAATGTGATTTTGTTTCAGAATGTTTTTTTTTTTTTTTTTACCTGCACTCCTATGTTTATTGCAGCACTATTTATAATAGGTAAGATATGGAAACAACCCAAAGGCCAAATATAGATGACTGGATCAAGAAGATGTGGTATATGTACACAATGGAATACCATTCAGCAATCAAGAAAGACAAACTCATGCCATTTGCAGCAACATGAAAGGAGATAGAAGGAAGTTATTTCCTTCTCAAATAAGTCAGAAGGAAAAAGAAAAATATCAGATGGTTTCACTTATACAAGGAATACAGGGGAACCAAATAAGGGATAGGGCAAAAAAATAATGCCAATAAATAAGAAGCCAAAACTAACAGGCAACGATAAATCAGAGACATTCATTCTGCAGGGGAGAGAGAGGGAGAGGGAGAAGGATCAAAACAGGGGAGAGAAGAGCACAAGGGACTATGGTGATGATGCCGGGTGAATTGGTGGTGGGAACTCCACGGGGACCACATCTAAGAGGAGAAAGCAAACACTGTCCTAAAATGAACAATGATATATGTAAATAACATTTTTTAATAAATAAGACAGCAAACTAGACATGTAGCTCTATTATAGCAGTCACTATTACAAGAAAATGCTGTATACTTTTAGTAGCTTACCATCATCCTGAAGGAAGATTTTCTTTTTTTATCACAGTCCTTAGAAATTCAGTCCTTGAAATTGTTATTCAAAAATTAAATATTTATATTTATTAATATAACATGTGATATTAGGAATCCAGAATTTTAAATAACTAATATTTTCTGTGATTTTGCTCATTCACTCTCTTGATTCTTGAGAGACAAAGACAAGCTAGGTCATATGCTTTATTTCTGTTAAGCTTCAAACTGAACCTTAGACAAGGTCAATAAGAAGATGACTTTAACTAATATGTGAATGAGTTACTCTTTCCTTTTCTCCCTAATATCAAGTCTAACCTTAGGACTTGACATCCTAATTGTGTTAAAAAATAAAAGTTTAGACTATGACAACTAGCAAGAAGTGGAGTTCCAAAGCATTAGAGTTGCAGGAAGAGGGAGTCAGTGGGCTTTATCAATGAGGACCAGATCCTGACCTTAGTCTGACTTCTCGAACATTGTGGGAGGAAAAAAAACAACACACATTTAAAGAGAATGACTGTAAAATCTGACTTTTACATTTCCATCAAATCCTTCCTTCCCCAAACCCCAATAAAATATCAGCCAATCTGATGTATCCTCACCTCTCCCTTTCCATGTGAGCAAATTGGGGTTGAAAGTTAGTGAATAAGTTGAAAGTTTTCCTTACTCATTTTTCCCTGTAATTAGACTGAGGGAATTTATCAGATTGAAAAGTTAAATTGGAGGACAAGGTGATTTGCCTCTACTGGGAAACTGCTTTGATTGTCTTTCCAGAAAAAATTTAATGCTTTCTTATATCAGCATGGAAGGCAGAAGAAATCTGAGTCCTGCCAGTCCCACTGAATTACAGATTCTGAGAATAACAAAATTGACATAAAGTCAGGCAAATAATCAAAAAAACACAAAAAGTGAATAAAAAAGAAAAAATCTTGTTGAAGTTAACGAGGTATGTTGAATAAGGAAACAGAGTTTGCTTTATTTTTGTCTTGGATAGAAAAACAATGAATTTGGCTCTTAAATTTCTCAAAATTTCAGCAGCCTATAGGAACCCTAAGATTTGACCTTTAGAGCTAATGACTGAGCAGATTTGGGGAGATAATTATCATTGATACAATTTAATTAGAAGAATCTATGGAAGCTTAGCTTCCAATTAATATGAACATGGCTTCTTTTTCTCAGGTTTATAATCCTAAACATTTGCTTCTAAACTTACAGGCACTATGTTCATTTTAGTGTGGAATATAGTACCTCTTCTTTCCCTAACAAATTTGAAAGAGGAAGCCGAATTTATTAATAATGAAATAGCTTCAGATCATTATCTCCTGTTCTGACTGATGGTATCTAATCATAGTAAACTGCTTTTCTTAATACTTCGGATATTTTTTTTTCTTGTAATGGTCGGAAATTCCAAAGTGCTCTATTTTTATGAATTTCAACTCTCTGTTTTACCAAAACTGCAGTCCTATTAGTTTTATGCTTATTCTTCAACTAAAATACCAGTTTTTTCCCTTAGGGAATTTCAAATCTGCATGATGCTGGTAGAAAGTCCATTGAAGGATATGCAATCCATGGGCTCCTATTAGGATTCTAAATTCTGTGATCAAGCTCAGACACCAGAGTTATGCATCCATGTGCTATGCAATCAGCTTATCTCGTAACAGCATTTATCAAATTGCACTTTATCCTCATACTGCTGGCATTTAGGAAATATTACAGCAAGCGATGTCCCACTAGGTGAGTTCACCACACTACTTTTTTTCTTGGAATACAGTGGGACTATCTTTCCTGGCCTTCCTTTTAGTTAGCTAGGTCATGTTATGTCCAATAGAATGAATGTGAACAGAGTGATGTGTGTCTAGACCTGGCCTAATCTTCAGACCTTTTTCTCCACTTTTCTGCTAGGGAGTTGTAAAGGATCCCACACAAGCCCTAGGAATGCTGAAATAGGTAGACATAAATAGCTCAGGTACTGAATTAGTGTGTGTAACAAAGCTCTCCTCACACCTACATCCATTTATGGCAGTGATATAAGGGAGGAATAAAAAATGGGGGGACAGAAAATGATAGATAGTGATGATGAAGAGCAATGCACAAAATAAGAGCCAAGGATTGTATAACGTGAGATTGAAAGTGGAATAAAAGAAATTTAATGTGCAGTAGTTTACCACCTAAAAAAAACCATATAAATCAGGAGTGAAAAAGAAAAACAATTCAAATAAGATCATTCAAGGGTCCAGCCAGATGGCAGCAGAATGAAGGGGCTTGGATGGACTCTTCCATGTGCTCACAAGTGAACTGAACTGCAGCAGGGCAAAGCCAGTAACTCCTGAAAGATAAATGGGCAACTACAACATATATTAGGAGACAACAGTCTGGCAGAACTGGGTAAGAAAGACATTAGCTAAACTGCATCTGCAGTGATCCTGGGTAGCATTTGAGAGAGGGAGGCAACTGCAGCACTGAGTCACCTCCAGTTGTTGACTCAGGGGTACATTTCCACTTTGTGAACTTTGGAGACCTAGAATTGCACTGAATAAGGGTGCTCACGGTCGGTGTCCAAGATAGAGGGTACACCTTAGAGGACTCTAGGGAGCAGGGGTGTAGAGTGATGATTACTCATTGAGTGTGAGTTTCTTGAAATAGAACAGGCAAGGAGAGCCTGATCAGATCATAGAGAAGCTATTATTTGCAGCTTGAGGTTGTGATATTCTAAAACCTGCAATCTAACCCATTCAGGACCAAAATCAAGAAAACAAACAATTTCACCAACCAGGGTTTAAGCAACTTGATCTTAACAGAAGCAAGCATCCCAGGATTAGGTTAGGTATTGAAAAAGCAGAGAACAGCTCCAGGCATGTGGCTCTGTCTCAACTATAGTCTGTGTCCCAGGCTGCATCTAGTGCTCAAACAGGGCCTAGAAGTTGAGTTTTGCATGAGACCACATGAGTTATTTGGCTGAGGAATTGGACTAGAGGCGGGGGTCATCATAGATCTCTAAAACCCAGATCTGGTACCTGCAGCAGAAAAAGAAGTTTGAATCCGTTATGCTCACTGGAGGTGACCCACAGGGGGTCCTATTGCGCTGGTTCCTTTCTACCTATTACCTCTTGCTGGGAATTTTTAGAGGCCAAAAGCTTTTTTTAAATGTTCATGAAGGGCCTCCCCGGTGGTGCAGCGGTTAAACGCTGCGCTGTGGAGCTGTCGGCAGTGGCGAAGCGAGTTCGACGCCCGGCCAGGGAGAATCCCACATGGCGCGGCAGACCTCTCCTGCCTTACCCTCTGCTCCCCTCAGCAGTGTATTTCTGATCTGCCTGTTCTGCTACCAGCTCTGTCTCTGGTGAACCCTCTCGCCGCCCCACACCTCTGGCATGTACCCCAGCTTGTATGTATAAATAAAAAATAAATTTAAAAAAATGTTTAAATGCTCATGAATAAGGTATATTTAGTTGTTAAGGTACATACTACTATAATATCAGCACACATTTAAAGTTAAGTTTCTTAAATATAGGAGACTCCTTGCTTTGTTCCTAAGAGGAGTAGCTAACAACTGATCAGAGAGAGTATCCTAAGAAAGTCTTAAGCTCTAGGAAAGACTGAAGCACCCCTTACACCTTAGAGACCAACAGAAATTGCAATAGACAGGAAAGAGGAGATTCATGCTTCATTGGACAGGAGGTAGGTAGAGAGAAATACCTGGGAACATGATCTGTAGCAGGGAACACAGATTGTAGAGCTGGTTCAGCCAGAAGTCCTGGGAAGGGAAGAGCAGAACTGGTGAGGCACACTCCTTGATCCAGGTGAAGCCCATACGGTGCAGCTGGGTTGTTTCACACAGGTTAGGATCAAGGAGAGGTGTATTTGACTGTATTCCTCCTGCCCTGCCTCTCAGGGTAGCATTTTGCTGTGTCAGAAGGGGAGAGAGTGGCTGTCGGGGTCTAGCCAAAATGTGCTAGGAGCAAGTGGATTGTGTTTGGGGCAGTGACAATATTCTTGCTCTCTGGGATTCCAGATCCAAGAATTGGTAGTCTATGTACTTTCATTGCACTTTACAGCAAATGCAAATACCTCAGTAACTACAGAAATAAGCAAAGACTAAAAAAAAAAAAAAAATCAAACTAAATCAAATAAGAACAACACAGGCCACCAGCAGGAAATGCAAAAGTAGTTCAAATGTTTGAGATGGACTTAATAGGTATTTGCAGAACATTTCACCACCAAACACTGGAATATAATATTTTTTTCAAGTGCTGACTGAACGTTCTCAAGAACAGACCATATGTTGGAATATAAAACAAGTCTCAATAAATTTACAGGTTAAAATCACATCAACTTTCACTTTAGATCATCACAGTATAGAACCAGACATCAGTCAAATGAATAAGAAGGTGAAAACCACAAAATCATGGGGGACAAATAACAAGCTAATGAACAACTATTGGGTCAATGAGAAAATCAAAGTTGAATTATAAGAATATGTGGAAATGAATGAAAATGAAGACATTAATGCAAACCTGAACAATTCAGCAAAAGCCGTACTGAGAGGGAGTTTATAATAATACAGGGCCACCTCAGGAAACAAGAAAAATAACAAACAAAAAGTCTGACCTTCCACATGAAAGAATGAGAAGAAGAAAACAAAGCAAAAAGTCAGAAGACAAAAAGAAATAAGTGTAGAAATTAACAAACTAGAGACCAAAAACATCCAGAAGCTCAACAAGACCAAGAGTTGGTTCCTTGAAATGATTAACAAAATAGATAAAACTTTAACCAGACTCATAAAGAAATGAGATACACAAAATAATTAAAATCAGAAATGAAAGAGAAGCTACAACAGATACTACAGAAATACAAAGGATTATAAGAGTATTATGAACAGCTATAAGGCAACAAATATGACAATATAGAAGGAACAGAAAAATTTTTAGAAATGTACAGTACTTCAGGACTGAATCAGGAAGAAAAAACCTGAATAGACTCATCAAAAGTGACAGAATTGAAACAGAAATCAAAAGTCACCCAGAAAATACAAAAGCCCAAGATCAGGTGACTTCACTGGTGAATCCTATCAAACTTTCCCAGAGAATTAAATACATACCCTTCTCAAACTCTTCCATGAAATAGAAAAAGAGAGAAAACTTCTAAATGCATCCTATGAAGCCAACAATACCCCTATTCTGAAACCAAAAAAGGACATTGGGAAAAAAATATGTATCAGTATCTGTGACTTTTTCATGTGTAATTAAAGTTTCAAACAGCAGTGAAGTTTAGAAGACAAAAGAGCCTTCAACAAAGCCACCTCTATGTGTTGATTCTATAGGCGTTATATTCTGTGTTGTGTACAGTATATGCCTTTAACTAAGTTGATATCACTTTGCTTTCATATTGAAAGGTTATTCTCTAAACTGCTTTATTGCAGTTCTTCATAAGATATATGTTTACCAGGGATTCATTTTTCTCTAAGTGAGTTAGCTATGGTGTGGAGAAGATATATTCCTGAAGGTCAGTGTCCACTGCCATATTCCTCTCTTTAATTTGATTGTGACATGAGAATTGAATGTTTTCATTAGTCTGAGACTCAGATATTTTGCCTCCTAAACCTTTTCTTTCTCTTGCTTGTCTTGTCACAGTTTATTAAAAGTCCATTTTGTTCTGTGGAATTAGACTCCCATCTCCTCAGCTTGATGGGACATATGTCTTTTCACCTGGGAATTGGAGATTATAGGATAATTCAGTGATACTTTCAAGGAATTTAATAAAATTGTTAGGTTGAACACAATTTAAAGGTACTCTAAAATATATTAATATAACATACATGACCTGCCTTCTAGTTTCTGTAAGCTATATAAAGACAGGTGAACATTTATGTGAGATAAATCCAGATTTAAAAATTATACACACACACACACACACACACACACACTCACACACACACACACATATATGTATCCAAATGAGACAGAGAGAGAGGAAAGGAGGGAGGGAAGGAGGGAGGGGGAGACGGGGGGGGGCAGAGAGGGAGGGAGTTCACATGAGTATCAGGAGTCAGCAGAAGTTCTGGTACAGATAAGTAGCAAAAGTTTCCAATTTTGTTCTACTCTCTATCTCCCTCCATTTCTCTGTTTATAAAGTGCTTTTAGTTACCATAAGATAATGATTCATTTTGTATTTTAGATTTAGAAACCTTTGTCTAATGTTTTTGTAAACCTCTCCAGCAGATAGATATCCTTGTAACAGACATTTCTAATACCAAAGGTTACAGTGAGCTTTGTATCCGCAGTAATTGGAGACAGGTACAATTGGTGGCTGTCTTTCTTTCTTATACTAGTCTTATTTTATATTTTAACCAATTATCTATAACACATCTTAAGAACCTTGACATGTATGCAAACATGAGTATACATCTCAGATAGAAAAAAATGTTTCACTTATAAATGGTTCAATCACAAGAGCACTCATTTCTTTAAAGTATTTTTTAATTAAAAGAAGAATTCTCAGAGAGATAAAGAGCAGCAACGGGTAGATTCATAGGAATTAGTGGGCAGTGTGTGGGTGGGAGGGGATCCAGAAAATGAGTGAAAGTGGGTCAAACAGTATAAATTTATAATTATATAATGAATAAGCTCTAGAAATATAATGTATATAGTATTATTACTTTAGCTGTATTGTATATTTGAAAGTTACTAAGAGTATCTCTTAAAAGTTTTTACCTCAAAACCAGTTTTGACTATGTAAGAGGATGGATTTGTGAACTGTGGTAATCATTACATACACAAATATAATAAAAACAAAATCTCTAATCACAAATTATTCACTGAGGATTAAGCAACATAAGAAAAAGAGAGAATACTTTTAAGAAAGTTAAGACAGAATATCACATATGATAGAGAACTATGTAATTTAAATTAATCAGATCTGGATAGATACTTTGCCTCAGTGTACTTTTCAGGGAACAGGCTTTATTTATCCCTAGCCTCTGAAAATATTTGTTCCAGTTTTCTATTCAACACAAAGAAAGAGCTTTATAACAGAGCTCATGGCTAAATTATTTTCTAAGTGATTTGCTTAATAATTTCCCTATATTGTAAATGAGTTCCTTTCCTAGATAGAAATGTAAACTCCCTGTTTCTTAGGTTTTTCTTTTCATCACACAAAGCTTATATGACTCTATCAACAGTATTATATTTCCCAAGCATTTACAGAGTTGAGAATAAATGCCACTTGCCAATATCCCTCTTAGCAGGGTATGAAATTCTTGAAATTCATTTTTTCCAAAACTTCTTTAGTATCTCCCACCATCACATGACATCTTAAGTTGCTCTATTCCTTTTACTCCAGCTTCTCTATCCTGGTTGATTAGACTGTGTATATGTAACTAGCTCAATAATAGTACTCATATTTTAGTATTTGATTCTTTCAAGTTTGAGAAAACCTGTCCTTGATTTTTGAGTGAAAATATGGGCTCCACTTGTTTACTGTAGACTGTCTCCTGGCATTGAATACTGCTATAGAGAAATATGATCATAGCTATGTTTCCCCTCTGTAATTGACTGGATTTCTTTCCTACCTGAAAGGGTTTTTTTCTGTCCCTTGAAGTTCAATAATTCATCTAGAATATGCCTCAAATTAGGTTTTATTTGATTGGTTTGACTTTTTATTTTGTAACATGGAAGACCCAAATTAATTTTATCCTTTGCATTATTCAATAAAATAAAAATTGGGCCTCCCTGGTGGCGCAGCAGATTAGGCACAGGACTGTGGAGCTGTCAGCAGCGGTGACTTGAGTTCGAACGGTGCCCGGCCTGGGGGTATTCATTCCCACATTGTGCAGCAGACCCCTCCTGCCTCGCCTGCTGCTCCCCTCAGTGGTGTCTTTCTGTATATCTGCCTATTCTGTTCCCCACTCTGTATCTGGTGAATCCTCTCACCCCCACACACCTGTGGCCTGCACCCCAGCTTGCATGCATAAATAAATCTTTAAAAAAAATAATAATTTATTTAGTGATTGCATGTGTTTTCTTTTCCACTTTCTATGTTTCCTTCAAATTTCTCATGTGCAAAATTTAACAGGTGCAGATTTGTAGAATACAAAACTATAGAATGAAATAGCTGTACTAATGAAATGGTGAGACATATGTTTCAAAAGCTTAAATAAATGCATCATATATCTTCTTCTTCCATATTGAAATTCCCTTTAAAATAGTTTCCTAATATAGTTTTCACTAATGTACCACCTCTAGTCTATGTGATGTTATCACTTTTAAAAAGCAAATGTTTACAAATCAATTAAATTTTAAATATCATAAGTTTTTAGGAAAAAAGTGAAAGAGAATCACTGAGTAAAATTTTTTAACATAAACTTTAAAATAAATCTGAAAATATAAAAGAAATTATATGCCTGAAAATAAAAGTATTAGCAACAAATCTAAATTGAGGAATATCCTAGGTGAGTTGTTAAAAATCAATGAAAAAAGAAAATACTATGCATTTTCCTTTATTTGTACATTGTACATTTGTACATTTCCTTTATTTGTACATTGGCTATCTTGCCCTCAGTCTTCTACTACTGGAATTTCAAAGAGTACACGTCTTCGTTTTGTTTTCTACTGTATCTCCTCCTAAACCCATGCAAAGTTCAGTGGAGTGATAGCTCAAAAAATACATATTCATTGAGGTCCTCTCTTGTGGCACAAGGTTAAAGACTCAGCGCTATCAAGCTATCACCAGTCACTGCTGCATGAGCTTGATTCCCAGCCTGGGAGCTAACCCACACGGTGCAGCAGACCTCTCCTGTCTCGCCCGCCGCTCCCCTCAGCAGTCTATTTCAGTAGTTCTGCTGTTCTGCTCCCCACTCTGTCTCTGGTGAATCCTCTCACCCCCCACACTTCTGGCCTGCACCCCAGTTCTTCTAAACATAAATAAATCTTTAAAAAAATACATATTCATTGAATATATATCATAGCAATTGGGTTGTTATGAGACGATATGCATGAAAAGTGCACAAGGAAAATCAGTATTTATTTCACCTCTACTATATATTAAACATTTTACTTTTATGCATGAATTTTTATTGAGCTATCATTGGTTTAAGACATACAAGTTTCAAGTATAAAGCATTATATAATTTGACATCTGTATATCATGCATCATGAAATCTTGACTTTCATATTAACATATTCATTTGTGTAAAGTTGGCTTTGAGATTTCTGCTTTATAGCTGAGGGGAAAAGCTTAGAAAACTATCAAGTCACATATGTAATCACAGAAATGGTGGAATACCATGATCTGACTTGAAAGTCATGTTCCTTCTAATACACTAATTTCTTTAAAACCACACAATATAGGCTTGATATTATTGTCACTGTGGTGCCTTTTGTTATTTTCCTCTAATTTTTCATGGAATTTCATATTTTCTAAGTTTACCTTTTTTCCTTTCTACGATGACTTAGATTCTAGTTTTGCTAAGGTTAACTTTCAATGAGGCTAAGCAACAAAGGGCATTGACGTGAAGGTTATGTTCTCATAAACCCAAATTAAATAGAAGATTTAGATGGTAGAATTCCTTTAATATTAATTCTATAGCTATTCCAAATATATACCCTTGAATTACCTCTGCCTTATAAATGAATATAAATTTTAAATGTACCTGGATGCTTTTTAAGTAAAATTTTAATAAGATAAATCTTTTGCTGAAGGGAAAGATCCTTTATGCTTTTAATTAATTATTCCTCTATTAACTAGCTTGATAAATTCATATTTATATAATTGGATTAAATTTATTCAAACTGAACTACGTTTAGTTAACTTTCCTACAAAATTTTCATATGATCTTATATTTTATACTTCAAGGACTAGTAAAAATGCTTATTCATAGAATCACCTTCATCACTCCAGCAAGATATAATTTTGGGTTTTTTTTCCTAAACAACTTTAATTTTCATCTGACCTACTTTGGATCTTTTACTTTCTATCTTTCATTTCTCATATTTTAATGCAGGTAATTTGAAAACAAAAATATATTTTATATTCTTGAATTCTCCATGATATTTTCAGACCCCCCTTCATTAATAATATCCAATAGATATGCAATAAATACTGATTATTGACTTTTAGTAGACTTATACTGAAATTAACTAAAATATTCCTAAATACTTAAATATTAATCTAAATACTGAAATATTAACACTTTCAAAAGCATGCTACATAATTGCTATTTGAATACTTAACATTATATCAATACATTTCCTTAATTTTTTGAGAACACATATAAACAATAAAATTTTATAAGAAGATGGGACCCTTTACTAAATATATATCAAGTCATACTAGGGGTAAAACATCTACTTGAAAAGAGTATGTTTCATCAAAATTGCTAAGTGCTAGAGTTCAAATATTATTAATAATGAGTGGAGACTCATTTAAGAACCAGTTCAAGCATAGCTGTGTTAAATCCTCAACCAAATTAAATGAGTATTTCAGACACTCTATTTAAACAGGTTGCTGATAAATCTTTAATTAGTGTTGCTCAGGCCTGTTTTTTCAGAAATTCCTAGGGAAAAATACATTTATATTTCTGCTTCATATTTTGTGTTAACTTTATTTAAATTTTTAACTGAATTTTAATATCTGTATAATCGATATATATAATTTACTGAGTTCTACTGAGTATTGTTTTCATGACTTGAAGACAATGTTGACTGCAAATATTCCAAATGCTTATAAAAAGATGGCATTTCAGACGCTTCCTTGCTTTGCTCCCAAAAGGATTATCTAAACTAACCAGATTGTCTAAATACCCAGAGAGTCCAAGAGTTTGGGATGAGACTGGAACACCTATTAAACAGAAGTGACACAGAGTACTATCATGCTTCCCTGAACAAGATGGAAAGGGAGAAAGCCAGGAGGCTGTGGACAAGGATGGGAAGGTGCTCAGCTAGTGGCCATGGGGGGCAGAGGAGACTAAGTGGTGTAGAGGCTAGAATTATCATCTTATTATTTTATTTTTCCCAACACCATTTGTTGAAGAGACTTTCCTCTGTATATTTTTATCTCCTTTATTGTAGATTTACTGTCCACATAAGTGTGGGTTTATTTCTGAATTCTAATTATATTCCATTTGTCTGTCAACTTTCATTCCACCATCATACTAATTTGATTACTATTGCTTCACAGTATAGTTTGAAGCCTGAGAGTGTGAATTCTTTATTCTTATTTTCTCTCAGGATCATTTTGGATATTTGTGGTCTTTTGTAGTTCCATAAAAAAAAATTTAATAGTTTATTTAAGATACAACTGAAACTTTGATAGGGACTTCATTGAATCTGTATATTGCTTTAAGTAAAATGGCTATGTTAACTATATTTATTTTTCCAATCCATGAACAGGAAATATATTTCCATTTCTTTTAATAATGTCTTATAGTTTTGATTGTACAGTTGTTTCACCTGTGTTAAGTTAGTTCTTATGTACTTAATTATTTTTGGTACAATAACTGGCACTGTTTTCTTGATCGCCTTCTCTTCCAGTTCATGGTTTACACAAAAGAATGCAACTGCTTTTTGTATACTGATTTCACAGACTGATAATTCTATCCCATTTTATCGGGAGTTATTACAAATGTTTGTTGAATCTTGTAAAATGCTTCCTCTTCATCTTTTGATATAATATGGAATTTAACTGTTCTTTGTTGATGTGATGAATTACATTGATAATCTGATAGTGTGTATTTTGTTTGGTTTTTCAAAGAACCAGCATATGACCTTTTCATATTCTTTTAGGTTTCTAATTTATTTATACTCTATTTCTTATTATTTACTTCCCTCCACAGACTTTTGGTTTTCTTTTGTTTTTTTCTTTCTCTTATAGTTCCTTAAGGAGTGAGGTAAATTATTTTTTTGATATCTTTCTTATTTCTTAATGTGGGTCTGTATTGTTACACACTTCCTTCTTGTACTGCTTTTCTGTGTACCACAGTTTCTAGTAGTTTATGTGTTCATTTTCATTCTTCTCCCAGTGTTTATTTTTATTCTTCTCCCAAATTTAAAAAGGAAAAATTTTTAAATTTTTCCTTCAAGTCCCTCATTAGCGTAATAATCATTCAATAGTATGTTGTTAAATCTCCACATATTAGAGGTTTTTCCTACTTTTTTGGTGGTTAATTTCAAGTTTGATGCGAACTTGTAACAAACAGTAAATAAGTCAGAGTACATAATAATAGTAAATAAGTAAATGTCATAGAAATTTAGTAAATAGTATAATGAAGAGAAAATACTATTGTATAATTATGTAATGCAGTGAATATCAGCAATAATTACAATACAAAAATGTAATGAAGTAAAAAATACTGCATACCTTTAGCGTACACAATGTTGCATTTTGAAGTTATTCAACTTAAAAAGTTTTGTAATAAATATAAATAAAGACACCCCTGAAATAGAAAAAAGTAGACCTTACTCAGTTTAATACACTGAAAAGGAGTTCTTGCTTTAATGTGGTCCCACTGGGTTACTTCATTGATCTAAACTTGCAGTCTGATCTCTTCTAACTTATTTTTTTTAGCTGATATATCAAAATAATATGAAATTTCCAATAATACCCTGATAATGTTGCTCTTATTTCTCTACCAAATTAGCATATGTATTAAAAGACAATTTGCTGGTTACCTTGTATGGTAACCACCAACCTAGGAATATTAGAGCATATAGGATGAATAAGGTAGAATCTAAAGACATGGTATAGAAGAAGAAAGAAAATCAACTACATTAGCACTCTGGGTAAATTGCTTCATGCATATAATACAAGCTATGACTAACTGCTTAGAATCAGAGAAAGCTTCAGGGAGAAGTGATTTGAATCAGGGTCTGAAAGATGAGGAATTTGATAGAGGTGAAAAAGAAAGACTTCCCATACAGAATCAACATGTAGAACCAACTAATGGAGTGGGAAGATAATTAGCATAATATTGTGCTCACCTTGCCATGTAAAAAGGACATATGATTTGGGGAAATGGTGAGAGGTGGAACTGAAGAGTATAGTTAGAACAGATAATGAAGGGCATAGTTTTTGTTGCCAATAATAAAATCTGATCTCATCTTACTGACATGGACATTGCTTTTAATAACTGCAAAATAGTGAATCTAAGTACAAGAACAAGGCAACTGAATAGTTTACAGCAGTGATCAGTGTCCTCCAAAAGTTTCTGATCTTACCAGTAAAGACCTGACAATGCATTCACTATTACGTGCATATCTTATACCATGTATTGACATATTCATGTAAAGTATATGTTAAAAAGTTCATATAGAAATTTAAAAGGAAAACAAAATATATATACATAAAAATTCTAAAATGTACTTCTCTGGCTTTCATGGATCATTCTCAAATGTATACATATTCTCCTTTGGAAATCAATAGGTCAGATAACATTGTATAGGAAAAAAACAACAAGGAAGTAGAAAAGAGAAGGCAATGAAAATGATTTATAAACTATACCCCTAAGCAAGGTGGTAACCGGACATAGGGGTAGAAAACAGGAAAAAGTTGAGATTTTTAACTGAGTTGCAAGTTTGACAATGAGACTGTTCAGGTCTATTTTGGGAATCCAAAGAAAGTATGGATTATCTCGCCATTAAAATATATAGCCAGGGTGAATTGGTGGTGGGCTACCCAAGGGGAATACAAAATGTAAGAGACATAAATAACAATAAAAATATATATTTATATAAAAAAATAAAATATATAGCCAATATTATCCAAGTAATTTCAGAGAATTCCAAATCATGCAAAGAGTAGAAAGAAGAGGAGCCTCCCTGGTGGCACAGCGGTTTAGCACTGCGCTGTGGTGCTGTCGGCAGCGCGCGATGCGAGTTCGACACCCGGCCGGGGAGAATCCCACATGGTGCGGCAGACCTCTCCTGCCTCGCCCGCTGCTCCCCTCAGCAGTGTATTTCTGATCTGCCTGTTCTGCTCCCCGCTCTGTCTCTGGTGGACCCTCTTGCCGCCCCACGCCTCTGGCCTGTACCCCAGCTTGTATATATAAATAAATAAATCTTTAAAAAAAAAAGAGTAGAAAGAAGAGCACCCTTTAGGATGAGAAATACACAGACCTCAACATAATGCACTCTGATACATTAAATATGCCATATGATGAAATATATTTTAAGCAATCAAATTTACCTATAAGTTTATAGACTTCCAGTTATAACTGTATGAATTTAGACCTTGAAATATTGAGCAAAAAATAACATTGCAAATAAAACCCTATAAACTCTGGTTTCAAACACAACATAAACTGGGCAAGAGTACAGAGCTTGAATTGTTTTTTAGTGAGTAGAGTAACTCAAGCATTGAAATGTGCCTTTGGCCCGCTTAGGAAAAGGATACATACCTCTTGTTATTATTAAATTCCTTCTCCCCAATGACTTGCCTAAGGTAATAAGAATTAATAGTGAAAATGGAAAATAAGGAAAATGTACTACCTTTCTTACGAAGACAATGCTCCTGACTCACCACTGGTCAAGCATGCACTTTTGAATTATTTCTTGTGGGTGGCAGGAGATTTGTGTTGATTCAGTCACAATTATTACATTTAGAATCACTCTGTTTTGAAAAACTACCAATCTACTTCTCCCCTTTTCAATTTGGAAATTCTCTGAGGCAACTTTTCAAAACTCATCCAAGGAAGTAAATAAATAAGAAGCCCATGTTACCTGAATCCATTGTACACTTACAGTAACTTAACGTGCAGAAGAAAGAAAATTAATTAAATTCTCACTGAAACCTTAGTCCCTCATGAAATTGAATCAACACAGTGGTTTGCCCTTTGGTTTCATCAAATTTGTCTGTAATTAATACTTTGAAGTAGTATTTCAAAATCTCACAGGGAACAAATAAGAAATAAAACTTTCCCCTTCTGTTTGCTTGGGGCTTTAGCTGTGATTGACTGTGAGTTCTTGCATTAGAGTATCTCCAAGTCTTTAAAAAAAAACTGTATTTTTATATTCTATAATAAATATCTACAGAGGAGAAAGGAAAGGAAGAGCCACTCTCCTCCGAAGATTTTTTTTCTTAAGACTCCACCACGGATGGGTAAAATCACTTTAGTCATGTTGCCAATTTCTTGGACTTCATCTGTTCTCTATCTATTACCTCCAAAACAAACAGCCGACTAATGGGCTCTGTCATTAGGAGTTGAGTTCATACTGGATTCATCCATGCGAATAATCAAAGGAATTGCAGGATTTCAACCCCAGTGAGCATCTTACTCCTGATTTTATTTAGCCAGAGCTTCCTTGGCCTTGGTACCCCTGGAAAGAACATTTTTTTGTCCTTCACTTGAGTGAGCCAAATGTTTTCGATGTCTTCTTCCTGACACTTGGAGGCCTGAGCTAATGACATTTGATAAAAGATGTCATTGATTTTCATTCTACCAAGTAATTTATTTGGGCTCCTTTTTTTTTTTTTTCCTACTGACTTCCACCAATTCTGGAATAAATGTTAGCAGCCCCTCTTGCTCTCTACACTGTGAAGCATGACACAAATAAATAATTCAACTTTCATTTCACAAAAGAGGTCAGGAGATGTAACTGCATGCAAAGGAAGCTTTGCTGGAAGGGCTGATGGGCTTTCCAGAAGGATCTCAAATATAATGAGAATATCTAGATATTAGGAGGAATGAACTGCAAGAAAAGGAAAAAAGAGGAAGACAGCCTGTTGGGAGAAAAGCATTTGTTTTTTTTCCTAGAAGAGATCATTGACTTTTGCAGTGACTTGGAACATCTTTTAAGGTCACATGACTGTTAAAAATCAAAGTGCAACAAGAAGCTAACATTTATTTCTATAATCAGGTGATAGTCACACCCTTCTAAAGCTACCTAGCTATCACAGGCACTGACCAGTTAGAACAGATACATAATTATACTCATATATCATAACATAGCTTTTTAAAATTCAGCATTCATTGAGTCTTTACCTAGACCATTCCTGGTGTTCACAAGTGCCTAAATAAAAATAATCCTCATTGCAATCTCCCAGAAGTTTTATTTTATTTTTTAGTAATACTAATAGTGAAAAAAATAAAATGCCACATACAGTTGGTGAGAGATTTTCAAATCAAACTCCTATATATGAAATTCTATGTCATTTTAATCCCCTCGCCCTCCTTGCCCTCCCCTCCCTCCCCTTCCCTATTCTCTCTCCCTCTCTCTCCTTTCTCTGTCATACACAGACTTTTAATCACATACACATACAAGCTTCAAAGTCTTTTCATCTTGAGCACCTACTGTCTCTCGTGCTGAAGATAATAATTAGTGTCATTATCTGAAGGGCCCAGTGAATGGCTGTATTTACCAAATTTCTGATGAAGGACTTAAAGACACTGTGTGCCAGGTCAGTGCCACACAAAGACAGGAGTCCCACGGACCTGACCGAGTTTCAGAAAGCTATTCAGCTATTGTGATATTTCATTATTTATATCCAACCATTTCTACCCCAGCAGTGACCTATCTCAGGCTAGCTCACCCACTATTAGCTCACTGTTTTTCTGGATGGCAACTCTGATATGTACATCCTACCATCATTTTAAACAACTGTTAAGTTACCCTGCCAGATGACAGCATTTGAGTCTCAAAGTAAAGGTTTTAATTTCTTTTAGGGAGCAGAAAGTCTGTGTAATAAACATCTTAACATTATCTTCATATTACTTCTTCCTCTTTATTTACACGAAAAACATCCTCATCTAAAAATAGAAATAACCACCAACATTATTGAGACCAAAAGCTCCTGTGTCTACACCATATGCTTTTACATTAATTTTCTCATTTGATCCCCACCACAATGCTTCAAGAAAGATATATGGACAGGTATAATAAAATATTACATAATGGGTGCTTTAAACCACTTAGATATATTCACATCTGGGTTCCAAGTCCCATCTGGAAGTCCAAAAGCAAATCATTGGCAATTCAGTGAGGGGGCTCCCTCCCTGGTTCATAGATGAACAGCTGTGTCCCCAGAGAGTGGAGAGGGTAAGAGAATGGGTCTCTTTTATAAGGAACAAATTATATTTGTGAGGGTTCCATCCCCAAGTCTTAATTAATTATAAGGTCTCACCTCCTAATACCATCACATTGGTGTCTAGAAGTTCAGCATATGAATTCTGGAAGGGCACAAATATTCAGCCCATAAAAATTCTCAGTCTCACTTTACAAGCAAGTAGACAGACTTTTAGAGATGTTAATTAAAGTTGGGGAGAAGGTCCAGGTTTGGAAAACAAATCTATCTGACTTTAACTGTATATTCTTTACTCACTAAGGCCTTGTCTTTGCACACTTGCTGTTTGTAAGGTTTTTTTTTTATTTTTTCAACTAAAAGCAAAAAAGAAATTACAGAAGCAACACAAGTGTTAACCTAACATTTTGCACAAACTTTGTAGAATAAACAGTTTCCCTATGTCCATGCTGTGGAAACATATCACTTAAAAAAATAATTATTTCTATCTGGTCAAAAATTTTGATACTACATTTGTATAATTTTGGATACTACAGACAGTTAAAATTTTAAGTTCATGACATAAATGTTCCGCCAAGGGGCCTCCCTGGTGGTTCAGGGGTTAAAGTCTCAGCTCTATCAAGTTATTCCAGCCATTGCAGCATGAGTTCCCTCCCTGTACTAGTTGCTGAGCCAACTTACCTTGGTTTTCTGACAAGGCCAAAGATCAGAATTCTTCAAAAAGGGTTTTACATAAAGACGCATGGACTAGCTAACCATTATTCTTACAGGCCACTTAGCATTTTAGCTATTTCACATATTTATAAGTCTTTGTTGTATGACAAATAGATTCCCATCCCAGAAGTGAGAAAGCATAAGACATTCACTCCCCAAACTTTCTTGAAGTTAACAGGTAAAGGCAAACTTGGATTCTGGCAATCACATGTGGTCATATCAGACCTTAATTCATAAGCTAGTCTTCTGGTTAGCAACAATGCCAGTGCCATAAGTTTAAGAAGCTGGCAGAGTGCAAACTGTGGCAGCTGGTACTCAAAGAAGGCAGCAACAGTTTCAACAGCAGGCCAGTGCCCAAGACTAGCCTGGGTATAAATCCTGCTTTTAAGTGCTTAGTGTGGTTCTCCAGTCCTTCTAACTCTGCTAATTTCCCTCTAATATAAATCTATTCTGCCAAATTAACTGGAATTTATATCTATTGCTTGCTACTGAAAAGCTGTTGATTCAAAATTCTGTCTTTATTTTATAATAGGATCAATATGAGGTTTTTTTCTCACATGCAGTAATGCAGAACAATTATTATTGAATCAGAAGAGGAATGCCAAGCTGATAATTTACTGAATGTCTGTATCTATTAAGTAATGTTAACTATAGTAATTATCATTATTAATCAGTGCTCAGAATCTCAAAGATCTTTTTCCAAGTCTAGGCTAGATTTCTTTTTATCAGCCCATCTGTTTCTCCCTTTTAACATTATTCTATTTTTATGATGAATTAAGTGATGTTAGAATAGTTGGTTCAATATTTCCCAACTCTTCAATGTGTTGCTTATCTGGAAATATGACCCAAAGGATCACAGGTGTTAAAGTGGATCCATGAAAATTGGTTAAGCTACATCTTGCACATCAGCCCCCTCAGGGTCAGCTGCACTGCTGTTTCTGCATTCTCAAGGAGAATGTTTCTGACTTTAGGCTATTGGGTTCAAGAAAACTAAAATCTAGCTAACCTTTTTTCCTCTATTACCTGCGTTATCAATATTATCATTTAATAACGGTAGCTGGCTACCCTCCTTCCACCCCTAGCAGAACTGAGTCACAACCATCAGCTGATTTTGATGCTATTGGCATTTATGGCTAGAAATCGGTTCTCACTACCCATATAAATTAGCATTCCTAATCAAAGCAAAGTCAGACCTAAATAATTGATTTTAATTAGCAATTTTATAAATAACTACTTTGAACTCAGATTATTAAGAACTTATTTTCCTTTAAACACTGCAGTGTGGGGGGTCATTAAGCATATTTTAAATTTAGAGTTGTGTTTTTATTCATCTTTTATATCTCAACAGAAATAATGTATTTTTAATTCAATTTTGTTGTGTTTAATCATCACTTTTTTGTTGCTGTTGTTAGCATTGTCCGGTCCTTAACATTTCAGGTCAATTCTCAAATGATAAAATCCCAGCATGCAGACATTAAAATATTAAGTAAAGCTGCTTTAAATGATTTTTGCCTTTTGAGTTTTACACATAACTCTTAAATTTAAATCTTTTTTACATGCATCTTGTAGAGAGACTTCCTACAGCTATCAAATTTAGTTTTTAAACTGTATTTTAAATGTATCATTTAAAAGAAGCTGGTGAAATACAAGGGCAGTACTTAAGATTAAAGACTATGTCAAATTGTATAGATTTAAGTACTATCTTCACCATTTATTAGATCTTTGATCTTGGGCAGGTAACTTAGTGTTTCTGCACTCTAGTTTCCTAAAATTAAAAAATGGCGTTAATAATAGAACCTGCAACATGTTGTTTTAAGAATTAAATGAGTTGCTTAAAATAAAACTCTCAGAATTGTGTCTAGTACAAAGTAAATACACAATAGATGTTAGTTATTAATCTTATCATTATTCCAGAGCTAGAAAGATACTAGAAAGAAGATACAGTGATATGCAAAGAGTAGGTGCTTTGAAGTCAAAATGACATAGATTCAAATACTGAGATCCATAGCATATATAAAATTGGGGTGCCTAATTTTGGATCTGAATAATAATATTTATATGCAAGAACTCCCACTGCCAAAACCACCTGTACATACAGATGTTGGCACTGATAGAAAAAATACATCTTTTGCTGAAAAGGAGATCCTTTCCCATCATAAGAATCCTACACCAACTTTGATGCATAAGCCTTTTGTAAAGTCTGCACAGATACCCGCAAACATCTGCTCTATTTTTTTTTCCTTAGAGTGCCACTAACTCCTCTTGACAACTTATATTTAAACAATCATACAAAAAGTTTCTATTCAAAAGTCATGCTCTTCTTTCAGAAAAGAAAAAAGAATTCTATCTTTCACAAAATAAATACATTGTAAAAAGGAGTTATTCTTGTTTACTTTTCCTAAGACAAATGTCCTTTCTATAGCTGCAATCAAGGTGAATGTTAAAACCTCAGATTTAGGCGAACTATAACAAATCCTTCTGACAATTCTTGTCTTAGATAGTTGTAGATGTTATTGTGTGTATTGTTTGGGTCCCTTGCTCTGAGACCAAGACTGAGTAAAGATAGGTGATTTGAAAGCATCATAAATATGCGTAGAGAAGTAAGGAGATAGTGTGGGCTTTCAGGGTGGAGGAGTCTTAGGGGTTTCCAGAGAAACAGTGTGTATGTATATGTGTGGAGATTTATTCTTGGAAATGACTCCCATAGTTTGGAGCTAGAAGAGTTCCACAACATGCTACCTACAAAATGGAAAACCAACAGTGTAATTCAGTCCAGTTTCAAAGCCCTAAGAACCAGGGGAGTCCATAATATATATATTTGTATTCAAACAAGAAGGCCATAAACCAAAGAACATGAGAATCATACACATTGATTTCTGAAGGCAAAGGAAGATCAGTGTCTCAGCTCAAACAAGGGGAACACATTTGCCCTTCCTCTACCTCTTGTTCTCTTCGGACCCTCAACTGATTGGGTAATGCCCACCCACAGTGGGGAAGGCAAATTACTTTACCCAGTTTACCGACTCAGGTGCTAATCTCTTCTGGGGAAAAACCCTCACAGGCAGACCCAGAAATAAACATTTTACCTGTTTTCTATGCAGCCATTAGACCAGTTAAGTTGACACATAAAAGCAACCATCACAGGAGGAAGTAACAAATTGTAGGGAAGGGCGCTTCCAAGGTGCTGTAGTACTGACTATCTCCACTTAGCCCACACAAGCTCAACCACAGTCTGAAACAATTCTTAGTGACCTACACTGGAACATGACAAGATAAGCAGTCTTATAAGAACGTGTCACAAGAGCATGTTTATCCATGTCCCTGTCTTGTAGGAGAGACCCTAGTAGAAGACTGCATTAAAACAATTCCATCTGCCTCTCTGGGAAGCATCATCTGCCTCCCTTTCCCTTGGGTATAACTGCAGACTATAAATTGTTTGGCTAAATCTGAAGTTGGCTCCTTAATAAAATTCTGACTCACTACTCATAAGGTCTGTCATCTGGCACTTCTAGTTCTAAATTACTTGTGACATCCTTGATGATGGAAATCTGATGTCCTGTGGATCTTGCTTTTGCTGTCTATGTAAATAATAATCTCTCTCAATCCATTTGGGGTCATTTTCTCTTTATCAACCAAACCTATGGAAGTGTGGCAAGCCAAACGAACAGCTATCACTATGTTGCTACTTGGCTGTTTGACACAAGAAGTAGTTGTAAAGGCAACTGTCACCATGGGAAACTAAACCTTTACATCTGGGAAATAATTTCAAAAGCATAACTCAAAATTATCTTGGGTAAGGAACAAATGAGTGCTTGAGTACTTTACTCCACATTATTGCTTAGGAGATGCCATGCGGGATATTAATGGCATCTGTCTCTTACCTTCCACACCACAACATCTTAAGGGCTTAAAAAAATTAGTATGCCACTGGGGACACAAACACTATTTGTTAATTCATAAAAAATAAATGAATCAATCAAATTATTTCTCAATATACCTTTGGCTAAGGTGATCCACATCTTCTAGGTGATGAATCTGGATTCTTAGCCCCTGCAGTGTAAGAGCTGCATGATATTCATTTTATGCCTTTTAAGAACCACCAAGGAAATAGTCTTGCACCAATTAGACCTTTACATATTGTTCAATTTATTCACTGTTACTTATAAAAATATGTCATTCCCTTTTATTTGTCTGACTACTGATGCTTTAAAATATTTTATGATCTCATTGATTTCTATATATATGTTTTAATATATGTTTGTAGGTATTAAAGTTCCTGTTTTGCACATGAGGAAGAACATCATTTTCAAGAAGTTTGAATGAGTTTTTCCAATGATTACAAAAGGTAGAGAATAAACTCATGTCTAATTCTAATTGCTTAGTCAGCACACAAATCACTGAATGTCAATTCTTAGCCCAGCACTATTCTAGGCTCAGAAAATAAGAAGTTAAACAATAGTCCCTGAATGTAAAGAGGTCACCTTCTAATAGCACAGAGATGTCAACAAAATCATTTTTAACAGTGTGAACACAACACATAATGCACAGATGAAGACTTAGTGCCAGATCAGTTGATTTAAATTAGAATAGTACTGTTTTCTAGTTTTATCCCTTATTGTGAACAAACTATCAGCCCTCTCTGGGCTTCAGTTTCCCAAGATTTTTAAAATATGGATTGGAAGACTATGGAATTTCCAAGTTAGTTATAAAGATTAAATGAAGTATGTAGAACTATGCCTCACAGATAAAAATTGCTTAATAAATGTCAATCAGGGGCCTCCCTGGTGGTCCAGGGGTTAAGTCTCAGCACTTCCACAGCTACAGCCCAGCAATGGCCTGAGATGATCCCCGGCCAGGGAGCTGACCCACATGGCGCAGCAGAGCTCTCCTGTTTCATCACTGCTCCCCTTAGCAGTATATTTCAGTAGTTCTGCCTGTTCTGCTCCTCACTCTGTCTCTGGTGAACCCTCATAACACCCTCACCCCTACCTCTGGCCTATATCCCACTTTTTTATGTGAAAAGTAAATAAAATCTTTAAAAAATAAGTAAATAAATATCAGTCATCACTACGAATGCTACAAAGACAGATCTTAAGGTACAGTAATGAAGCAACTAACTATACCCAAGGAAAAAGAGGAATACCATGGATTTCTGGAAGAACACAAAATTTAACAATTGTTCATGGAAAAGGGAAGAAAATTCAAAATACATCCTGAAATATTGATACAATGGCTAGCTCAAGAAACCTTAAGTAGATGGATATTCTTATAACACAGGGACAAAATGAGTGTAATAGAAAAAGATAATGCAGAAAGGACTGAAATGTGTCAGTATGAAGAATTTGCTAATTTAAAATAACAAATATGGACTTGACTCTATAGTTAATAGAATGTGTTGGTGAATTTATGCATTGATGAATATCAATGTGATGTGTGACGTGTGATGTACACGTATTTATATATACATACATAAATATACATACATACATATATATATATATAGGAACTCTTTCACAAAAACAAAAGCAAATACCTTGTGAAGTGGAGTTACTCTTGTTTCCTTTTTTGTATATATATTGTTTATTTATATATATGAAATACACTTCAGTTTTTCCATAGTTCTATGAACTGTCCTTTAGCTTTGCAATATAATAGCTAACTTAGAGGCAAGGTTTGAAGAAATTCGGGAAATCAACCCAGAGAAGAAGAAAGGATGTGAGGACCTGAACTGAAAAATCCATAGGGAGGGAGTATCAAAGGTACAGAATAGAAAAGATTTGGTGATGAGTTGCATAAGTGAGATAAGGAAGAAAGAAAAATAGAAGATGATGAGTTTTGGAGCTGGATCAATAAACTTATGATTTACAAACATATGAATATTTAAGAAAAGAAAGAGGTTTGCAGAGAATGGAGGATAAAGTGGAGATGAGACAATTCGTGACTTCAATTTTAGACAAAATCTGGTGCTTTTTCTACCATACCTAAAAAGGTGTGAGTCCTTTAGGATTTGATTTTAAAGGAAAGAAGATAAGGTAAACAGACATGCAAAGTAGATAAAGTTGAATTCAAAATGAAGAAAAGGATATTTCCATATCAGGGCTTAAGGAATCCTTCAATGTCATGAATCTAGTACCAATACCCAGGTAAACTTTCACCAAATCTAACCACACACAAACACATTAACTCACAAGTTATATGAAAGTAAATATAATGTGTAGTTTTTTAACAATCAATATTTAAAGTGCTCTGAACTTCTGAATTGCTTAATAAATATTTGATGTGACTTGATGGTCATCTGCAAACATGACACTTCATTCCTTTATCAGTAGACTCCAAATAGACTTTTATTGTGCCTTTACTGCAGAGGAATTTAAAACTAGAATTTTTATTTTGTGCTTGTCACATTTAATGATAATAATCACCTTCGATCCATCAAAGTAATTTCATATCCAAGAGAGACAGTTCTTCTCTTAAAATTCTGATAAATTTGTTGTGATACAATTGCATTGACTAAGCAATTAACAAGTAACAGGGCTGAGATTGCAACCGTGGCATAAACAACAAAGCAATTTAAAGTGACAGAACTGTCAGGTAAGTGAATCTCATTTGACAGTCTTATCCAGTTTTAATATCTTACTATTTGTGTTCTGGGAATAATGTAAATGAAGCATGAGAATAGGTTTGTTGAAGTATTTGGGGGGGCACACTTATTCATGGCATAGCTAGTATTATGCTTAGGAATTTTAAAAGGTTACAAGGAAATGATGTTTACCTTGGCTTGTGCTTGTGAAAGTGTGTGTCTATAACATGTAAGCTAAGGTTCAGACACATAAACAAGCCTACCTCTTTCAAAATGAGCTTTTAGGCTGTGGGATGAATATCATAATCCATGAATGATTTATTTAATACTGTGGAGCCTATCTTTGCAATAAAAAAGGCTTCAGGTTTGACATTCATATACTGAAAAGTATCGAAAACAATTTCACCCATCATATGGGCTTCCCATTGACATGTATCACAAAACTCACCAAAAAATATTTCTTCTTAGGTTTAATTTAATATATTCACTGGAGAGTTTACTGTAACTGCATTGTAGATTTTCTTATCCACTACATATACATTCCCAGTTCCCCACACACTTGCTTTCTGTTTAAGCCATAGTGTTTCCAAACAATTTCAGTCAAAGTGAAATAACTTTAACTA
This sequence comes from Scalopus aquaticus, assembly GCA_004024925.1. Classification (NCBI taxonomy): domain Eukaryota; kingdom Metazoa; phylum Chordata; class Mammalia; order Eulipotyphla; family Talpidae; genus Scalopus; species Scalopus aquaticus. The sequence continues at coordinate 79 of PVIJ01016468.1, read as the reverse complement.
TTTTTCCATGCTTCTACAAGAGTAAATTAGGATGTAGGTAACGATTACTATTTGCTCCTGACACATAAAAGGATGTCCC